>APFE031678819.1:52768-104532 GCA_000404065.3 Pinus taeda
TGTATCGAGTTGTCAAAGTAGGCCAACTCCTTCACTAGGGCAAGTGGCTCACCAGGGACCAAGTTCAGCAGAAGTTTCCTCATCTGATGGAGGAACTCAATGCAATGGGGACCATTGCTTCCTAAGGGAGGAGGAAAGATCTAGGTAGATATTGGTGGCCATCCGCTAATTCCACTCGGACCCCTACCATTGTTTCCTTAATTGTAGCACAATTTACTATTTTTAGCAGCTTTTCGGGTCCTAAACTTCTAGAGCCGTTTTGAGGCCCTAAACGACGTTTTTTTGGTAATCTGCGCCAGTGATTTTCTCGCTAAAATCCTATTTTCCGTTGTAGTCCTCAAAGAGATATTTCCAACGCGTTATCATGTGCATCAAATAGAGACAATATGACCAAGTCGCGACTCCGGGAAGTTGGCTATCCAACTCACCCCAACAGGGCCCATAAACTCTTGGTGTTACATCTTCTTGGGTTAGGGTTTTGGTTGTTTAGGGTTTGCTCTTATTGTTCAATAATAAAAATACCCTTGAGCCTCATTGTAACGCAGTTCAGAGGCATGTAGCCACCACATTTTTTCTTAGAGATAAGCTAATATCACCTGGGCTAGTCTTATTTCCTTTTGTTTGTAAACATATTTCAGTATTTAATATTAATGAAATGAAGTGTTATTTCTACTGCATTTTTGTATTTATGGTTATATCTGTAATTTATTGCGTTCATATTTAAATCCTGATCAATATTACATCATAATTTGTAAAATAAAATTAACATGTTATTTAAAAATAATTATATTAATAATTTAGTTCTTTAGGCTCCATTTACATTGTGATTCAAATTAAAGTTAAATCACATTAACAATTATTAAATTTATAATTAATTAATTTAATTATGTGGTCAATTGAAATGTGATTCAAATTTACGGCTTAGGTTTATGAGTATAATTTAGTTATAAATTGTAGAATGCAATTTCTTTCTACAACATTAAAGATCGTTCCCGTTTTCAATGGATTTTCGAGTAAAGAAGTTACTTATGGATTTTCGAGTAAAGAAGTTACTTAAAAAAAACTAGATTTGTAGGTTTGTATTCTTAATAATATTAAAAATCAAGATTAATATGTAAAAATCAAAACTAATAATGATCTAGATGTATAGGTTTCTCATTCTTAACAATATAAATAATACAATTTTTTCTACGAAAAATCCCTTATATTTTTAATAATTTTTTTTTAGAAAAACCTACATATTCATTATAAATATTTGAATAAATTTTTACTTTCAAATTATTTTTCAGGAGAAACATCCATATTCATTATAAATATTTGAGTAATTTTTTGCTTTCAAATTATTTTTAATAAACAAACTGAAATTCCAGAAACAAGCCCCATAAGGGGTAGAAAAACCCCTCAGAACCTTCTTTTGAAGGAGCTGTGGAGCAACAAGGTCTCGATTTTCCTTCATAACATTGAAAATATCGTAGATAGGTTGACACTAAGGTATTTTTCCCTTTGGGCCATTTTTTTCTTGGGGCTAAGCTATCTCATGAAGCAGGGTCTGAAATCTCAAAAACCAACTCGACGATCCCAAAACTTGAAGGGTGAAACTTTGGGTTTCCCTTTGGGGGGTCCCTTGTCCCTTGATCCTTTCAGGGAGGTGGGGTTGTTACGTTTGGAACACTAAAGGGTGAAAAAATGGGGGGTGTAGTACATACCCCTAAATCGACAAGCTAAAATGCCAGAAACAAGCCCTAGAAGGGGTAGAAAACCCCCTCAAAACCTACTTTTGAAGGAGCCGTGGAGCAACAGGGCATTGATTTTTACAATTTTGGATCTATCTTGACCGTTTAAACAATCTCCTCAGCAGAATTCAACATTTTTAGGATAAAAAGTAAGGTTTTGAGAGCTTCATAAGAAAACCTAATTTACAATTCTGGATCTATCATGGCCGAAAAGTACACCCCCATTTCTATCACCCATTAGTGTTACTATACTAACCACTTATTATGGAAAGTTTAATACTACATATTATTTTATAAAATATTTGGGTAATCATCTCCTACTTATGCATATATCCCTGTGTAGTGTGGACTTACATATCTATATTTAGTGTACATTACCTTTGTGTCATAGCCCTGCAAAATACTTCCACTATATATTAGTTTATTATAAGAATGAGAAAAGCGTTCTTGAGAGGCTTTGATATATGAAAATCATGAATACAATTTAAATTAGATGTAATCAACAACTTCTTATTTTTGTAGTACATAGTTATAAGTTTCAGGATATCAAAGCATTAAAAGGATTTATTTTTCTTTGGTTACACTTTGCTTATTCATGATAGAAGGAATTGAATATGGTATGATTATGTGTATTTTTTTTTAATTGTGTAGGTCATAATGCAAAAATATATTATAAATCACCAGTGTAAATGTTTTTGCATAAAGTTGGTAGTATTTATTATTAAAACATTTTTATTAGCGCTGAAATTGTAAAATGATCCCCATATATATTAGGATTTATGTTGGTATTATTTATTATTAAAACACTTTTACTCAGGTTGAAATTGCAAAATGATCCTCATATATATTAAGATTTATGGGTAGTGGTTGCTTAAAATAGTTAATGATATGCGTGAGAAATCTTTGCTTTCCACGTCTCTCTTCATGGGAGGGAAATGCAAAGATTTGTTAATAAAACAAGGTAGTAGTCCTCTCTTCCTCACACTTATGAGACCTCATCTACAATGTAGAGAAAGATAGAGGGTAGAGCTACTAAATTACTGCAACGAACAAATACTAAACTACTTTAGCTATGGGAAAGGTAGCAAGCGGCCATAAATATTAATAGATGGAAAGCGATTAAAGGTATGGATTTAATTAGATGAATTTAATTTTATTTTGACATATTTGATTGTGAACAAACCCTTGATCCATGGGATTTATTGGGGTTGATCTCGTAAATATTTTATTTTTCAGTGTTCAATTGGTAGATCAGAAATATAATTTAGTCCGACTTTTGTTCATAATGAAAATATTTTTCTTTTGGTAATTCACCAATTTTCAAGATAAAATAATTAAACATAAATATTAAACCCATTTAAACATGCTTAGGTTACAAGAAAATATGTGCAATATATGTATACACATGCATAGATTTATGGGTGAATTTTTTATTTATAAATTTATTAAAAGTGCTACCTTATCACATGTGGAACATTGTGTGTACATATATGTTTATGGACATTTTGTAGTGTTGTGAACATAGCATAGTGGGTCAACTAAAGTTTAGGTCTTGCCTATAGGTGTTTAGGAAGTCCAGTAAAGTGGTTGTTTGGGGAATTGTGATTAAATTAGAATTGTTGTCTTCCCAAAGGTGACTAGCTTATGGAGGTTATGATTTTCCTAAATTTTGGGACTCAAATCTCATTATGATCACATAGTAGTACTTATTTGTGTAAAATTACTATATTTTCCCAAAGGTAATTTAGGAAATTTTCTATACAGTGGGTGAGTAGAATAGTCATAAACATGAAGGGGAGAGAAGGATAAATTTCTTACCCAAAGGTATTGGAAGTGTCTAGATTAAACTAAAACAAGAATGACTAGGTCTCTGGGAATTTCTTTTAATGCGATCTTGGGAGGCATATAACATGTCATAGTCTCTACCCAAAGGTGATATTAGATGATGCACCTTTCTTGTTCTCACAAATTTGAAATTTTTGAACATGGTAAGACACTTTGGACAGTTTAGTCTTAACCCCTGGCATGAATTGAAAGTAGTAAAGTTTTAAATCCCTGATTAATTACCCAGAATCACATTTGATTCTCGTTAACATAGATATGGACAAGTGTATGATTCAAAAAAATATAACAGGGATTGAGCCATTGAGTGGCTCTAATTATGCTTCTTGTAAAATGAACATAGATATCGTACTTGGTTGTATGAAATATGATTTTGTTATTTTGGAGGAAAAGCTTACTGCTCTAGCTGTAAATTCTTTGGAGGTTGTGAAGGTCCACTTTTCAAAGTGGGACAAGACCAACATGATGGTCATGATGATCGTTAAAGCATTTATTAGTGAGGCACTTCATTGTGGTATTGCAACCATGGATATGACAAAAAGGATTATTTGCAGTCATCAAGAAGAAATTTGTCATCACTCGTAAGTCCCTTCAGTATGGATATTTGTCTCAATTAATAAATCTGAAATATGATGGAAATGAGAGTGTGAGAGAGAATTTACTAAAAATTTCCAAGTTCTTTGTTGGGTTACGTGAGCAAGGAATCACTTTTGAGGATGAATTTCTTGAACATATGGTATTCCTTTCATTACCAAAGTTCTTTGACACCTCCAAGGTTAATTACAATTCTCAGGAAACCAAATGGGACCTTATGTTGCACATATTGTTGTCGTTGATGAAAAAAAGTGTGATTGATGTCAAAGGGGATCTCCAAGACAATAGAAGTATCTATTGTGGGTCAAAGAAATAAATTTGACAATTATATATCTGTCATGACCTTATTAGGTGAAGTCAAAAGAAGTTTCAAGTTTCTTTAGTTTTTTGACAAGGTTATGGTGTACTAATCATCATACAAATAGCATGAATTTGTAGTCCTTGTCGAGACCTCTCCAACAATGTATCTCACTCTAAAACAATCCTACTAGACGTTATGGCCATTTGAAAAATTAACATTAATTTAGGGTTCAAAGCTATAGGGAGAAAACCCCCATTCTCAATATGTTAAAGAGTGCACAACATTGGGTAGATCCATGGTTTAACTTTGAGTCAATGACCAGTGGAGTCCTTACATGTACGATAGTTAAAAATTAAGCATCTATGCTTAAATATGATGATGTATGAATAGGTGATAGATTAAACAATGAATGTTTTCCATATATGCTCACTAGTTAACCCAGGGAACCCCCCATTGACAACTCGTCATGTAGTGATACGTGGTGCACTATGATTGGGTCAAATATGTGGGGTAGCAATGATGACACTTGGAAGAGGTTGATAGGTGTTGCATATAGTGTTATCATTGATTAAAATAAGATGACACTAATGTCAAACAAGATGTATGGGATAGTAGTAACAAGACTGCCCATGATGATCAAAGAAGAAGGAAGACCCTATGTGAAGCAATATGATGGTTGGACCTTTCACAAGGTCTCATTACATGAAGATATGTGTTCTTGAATCTATTCAAGTTTTAAATGAAGTTATAATGATAAAAATATCCTACAAATACAATGGTTATGTAAAGCTCATCGATACCTTTTAAATGGTATATTATGCTCATAAAAATTCCTCCCAGATGAGAATTTATGGCTAGCTAACATTAGATTGGGCCACATTGCAAGGGAAAACTATAGGGACAAGCCCAAATTATTAAGGGGTTAAATCATGCACAAGTTTAGGGTGGATCCACCATTGAACAAAAAAATTACCACTCATGAGTGCATGGAGGTGCACACTAGTTAATGTTGTTAAAGGGCATGCAAGTCTTAGGTCAATCAATGGTGTTAACAGTAGGTCAACAATCAGATGAGGGAAATATTGTACCAAGTTTAAATGTCCTTGTAGGACCAACCAAATAATGATATGTGGAAAAGTGTTGTTTGATAATGATGTGGCCCCTTTGAACAAGTGACATGTGGCTTATTTGAATAGTCAAGAGTGATGCAAAAGCTTAGAAACATGGTATAAATCTATATGGTGTGACATGGTAAAAAAGACAATGTCACATGACACTCAGCAAAACACGTTGGAACTAATATCAACAAAATGATGTGACACCACCTGGAGCTACCATTTGGTAGTGATAAATGAAGGTTTTGGAATGGTCAAAATCCCAGAAAAAGGTGATACATGGCACTCCTCATTGGCCACCACATGGCATGATGAAATCATGTTGATGCCATCACACGAATGACCAGTGACACTTGGATCACAGTCACATGGGAATCATCCAATGGAATTTTGGATATCAAGGGATCTACATCTGTCTCACTCATTCATATGACATGGTCATAAGGACGATGGAACTAAATTTAAGAATTTATTCATGGAGATGAGTTATTATCAGCCCTAGTTTTATGGAAATCTCTAAATTTAGTGTCCAAGCCATGGGACCATCACATGACTATAAATATAAATACACCCTTGGCCTAGGATATGGTTTGGTTCATGGTGAAAGGAAAGTTAATCTAAAACGAAAGTGTTCACAGCATCTAGTTTTGATCATAATCTAAATTTAGCGAAGTTCTTGTTTCAAAGTGATATGGTTATGTTGTAACCAATTGACTTCGATTTATTTTTATCCTCATTTTTAGCGGAGGGCCATATGGTCTATATTTGTCATTTGAAGCAGTGTATGGTAATAATTTAAGGAAGCATGAATTGTCTGTGGCCTGGTTCAGTCACAAGTTGTTTTGGTTTGGCTTGTTGTTCTGGCTATAGCTTGGAGATTGTCATAATGTTTTCAACATGATATATTCCTAACCATAAGCAAATTATAACATTGTTATCACCCATATGTATAGTTACAATGAAACCCTTGACATTGAAAGGGTGTCCATGTCGATAGACAACCATAGAGGATGATATGTCACTATTTGAATGACAGTCAAAGATTAGTGTGAGATGGGTCGAGACCAGTGGATGGTGACCAATCCACATAAGCTTGTGATCAGAGTTATGTTGATTATGTGCCAAGGTCAAGTGTAACTTGATCCTTTGTTGAATATGAGCATCAAGATTAAGTGTTACCGGAGTTTCTCTTGAATATGTGAATGACCTAGGTGTTGAAGTCAAGTGTGACTCGATACATTGTTGGATATGTGAATAAGCCATTCGTCAAGGTCAAGGGTAACCATATCTATTTTGGATTTGTGAATGTCATGAGGAATGTGACTCAAGTCACGTATCATTGGTTTGTTGGTAGTGCATTAGTAGTGTCTCAACCGAGACTCATGTTTGTGTCCCCTTAGTTCCAAGATTGAAATTTTTTATTATTATTTATAATATACATTCTATAGAATGGATAATTGGATGGTGATGGTGATTCTATTGATATGACACAAATATTTTTCGAGTTTATATAATGCGCTCTATTATGTGTCATCATTAGAAGAATTTTGAGGTAAAAATGGGCCTAAGAAAAAAAATGTACAACCAAAATCAATGTTTTAAAAATCAATAATATTCAATATGATGATGTCAAACATGGGGGATGATTCACCATTTTGGAGTAAAAATGTAAAAAGATAAAAAAAATAAAAATAAAAATAAAAAACTACTTTTTCAACTTATCTCCCTATAGTTTTACTTGAATTTCAAGCGAGAGCACCCATTGGATGAAGAATTTAATTTCTCATCTAAGGAGTACCCATGTTGCATACTTTCAATAGACCATACTACAAGGAAAATGAAAAATACATGAAAACATTATTATAATGACATTTTTTCATGTATTTATCATTTTTCATGTAGCAAGGTCCATGAAAAGTATGCAACATGGGTACTCCTTAGATGAGGAATTAAATTTCACATTCAAAAGTGCTCCTACTTGAAATTTGTGTAATTGTAGGGAGATACATTGAAAATACGAGTTGAAAAAATAGGTTTTTTCTTTTTTACTTCTAAAATTTTATGATGTAATCTAATCTTATTTTAGTATTTCTACTATTATTTTATAATATTCCTTAGGAGGACCATTTTAGACCTGAAAATTTATCTAACGTACGTATAAATAATAATTATTTATCTAGTTATATATGGTTATTTTTTATTTTTACAAGCATTATTTATCGAAATTGAGATATGAAAGAATATGGATGATCACAACTTTGAGATGAATGTAACTAGAGGGATTTGATTATTTTTTGAGTCATATTCGATGGCTAGAATCTCTTTTGTTTTTCTGTTAAGGTCTATTATCATGTTGTAGGTGTTTTAGATACTTGAAGTAAACATGTTCTGAGAAGGAGTTTGAATGACCATATTGGAGATCCTTCTCAAATAGATCATGAACAACAATATGAAAGCCAAGAAGAGTGATTTATGTAACCATTTTGGTGTAGGTTGTATAGTAGCATAGTGGTTTTGAGTTATAGGATAATGTAGTAGTTGTAGGAAGAGACAATATTTGGTATAGTGGTTGTTAGGGCTCCATAATAGGTATTAGCGGTGTTGGTCTTTTATTATTCATTTTGGCCATTTTAGCCTATGAATCACTAGGTATCATATCCTAAAGGTTTATTTTTCAAAGGAGCACACACTAAATGCACTTTTCCTAAATCATTTTCTGCATGCAGTCTAAATGCAAATGCACATGCATGTATTTGTTTTTCCGTTTCCTTAATGTGAGAATGCCAAAAAGGAAACTAAGTACAGATCTGAACTATTTTCTTCAAAGCGACACTTCAACAATTTCTTTTCAAAATGAAAGGAAGACCAAAATGACACTTTCAATTTCGAATGGAAAACCGCTTTCGACACTTCAAATATTGACAATTCAATTAAAATACAATGACAAAAGTACAATCGACTATCTAGAGGAGGAAGACTTTACGCCACTCTTCTTTTTTGACTAAAATGATAGTTACGACACTTTTGCATCAAAAGATGACAGTTCGATTAAGCTACTTTTGACAAAGGAGGACAGTAAATGATAGAAAAATACATAAAAACATTTACAAATCCTAATGAATGGAGGTAGAATAATGTAAAGGAAGATGGATTCAGCAATGAAATACTGATCATAAGCAACAAAACTACTGAATAGAGCTGAAAACAAGGAAGAAAAAACCAAATTCTAGGGAAGGAAACAATATCATTTAGTCATCGCACTTGTCCTTAAGGGAAACAGGGATGCATCTCACCTACAACACATGGGAAGTGCAATGCATATAGGCTACCAATTACAGACAGTACGATGGACTAGGGAATGAAACCGAGCTTGGTTTTTTCTCAAAATTTGTAGCTAAGTTCAGTGATTTAGGCTGAGCTATGATAGAAAGTAACAACAAAGTATAGGGGTATGATCTTATGAGGTTATTGGGCTACCACAAGGGCACTTAGGATGTCTGCAAGTCAGATGTTCAGTTCATAAACCAACCCGGAGATTGATTGAAGCAGTGTTGATCTACTTTGCACTTGCATAGCAAGAGAAGTTCGAAGGCTAGTTGGCTTAACTTCAGGCTCCGTCTGTAGTTTATAAAGCAAACAACAGTAACAAACAAACAAACTATTCATTCCCCAGTGGAGTCGCCATTTTGTTTCTAGGAAAACTAATGTCTTTTTGATCTGCTAGTCCCACTAAGACGGGTAGCTATATTAGAAACAAACAATCAAAGCAAATTGTGATTTCCTTTATGTATGATAGATAAGAGAGAAGCAAAGAGGACCAACCTGGATCTTCCACTTGGCTCCTTGCTTGTTTCCTCTCTCCCTTGATAGACCTTGCCACTCCTCTCGTACTTGTACCGCTTTACAGAATACCTGTAGAGGCAAAGCAAAAAAACACCATCAAAGCATCTCGATTTATGATACTATAAACAATGCAGAATTAGAAATACATTGACCATACAATTGCATTCATAAACAACAAGATTCAAAAATACACGATTATATGGAGGAAAACTCAAATAGCTTTATTAATAATAGAAGAGAGGATTACAACCCAGCTGTCTGATTCAACATCATCCTCCCAGCATCAAAGCCCTCTTCACCTCATGAAAAGCAAGATGACCCAACAATACAATGTTACCTCTGAAAGAGAAACCAATAGCACTTCCTTACAAATTACAAAATTCCAGCCTCTAGATCTCTCAGATGAGGGATTCATTTATAGATATTTGTAGAGGGGTGAGTCAGCTTCTGGGTTTTTGATTAGTGTCATTTCACTGATAGTTTTTGGTTCCACTTGGAGATTTCATGATCTCTTACTCATCCCTGGGTGAATTCAGAGAGGCAAGTGTCATATGAGAAGTTTCTACAAGATTCTCTGGGTTTCCACTTAGAAAACTATCTCTGCCATTTGTCTACTCTTGCCCATCACACCGCACAGAAGGCTCTTTCAGTATGCATCACACCTAGCTAATGTAGCAGCCAGTATGCATTGCACCCTAAGCATGGAGCAGTCTGTGTGGTCCAGTTTTGGCCAGTTTTGAGTGGTTTTTCAGATGGAACTTCTGGGAAATGATGTAATCAGTTGACCATGATACTTTAGGGTGTGAAACAACACTTTTATGGGTTTAAGAGCCCTTGGTTTATCGACATATGTGATTTGGGTTGCAGTGCCCAAATATGTCTATAACAATGAGGATGAAGAAAATTTTCTGAGTTAATGTTGTCCCTATATTTGACCATAATCTTGTTGTTATGATAAAACACACCTTTGATCCACTTAGATGGATAAATACATTGAATCTGGTCACGAGATATTTTTATGATGTAAGTGGATTTAAGACCTTGAAAGGAAATGTAGAAAGGGTGGGTTGATTATTGATTGATTAGTGTTGGAAGCCAACACTGTCTTTATATTTTCAAGTATTTTTAAGTGAATTGAAGAAGGTCGAGGGTATTTTGCCAGGGATTCTCATGTCATATATCTGTTTTTATGTGTGTCATCTCTTTTACTGTTATTACTTATGTTTCTGTGATACTAAGATAGTTCTTCATGCACAGATAAGCGAATTTGCAGAATTCACTTTGTGCTCTGTTTTGTATCTGTTGAACATTTATGTATCTCTTATTGTTCTAACGATACAAGTTTGATGCTTAGCTTGTCACCTCTGATGTTATATTCATACATTACTAAAATAAAAAATTTTAATTACCAACATAACTTCCCACCTTTCTGCTGCTCAAGATATCATCATTATCCCTTATTCACTTCAATCGTTAAAAAGATGAACTTGTTCAAAGTGGGTTTTCCTTCCTTCACTTACCTTCAAGCCACAACTTAAATTCATCCTTTGATCATCATGGCTAGCCTGAAATCCAAACTACTCATCCAATTCATTGACTGAAATCATATAGAGAGATCCCTCTCTATAGCTAGAAGGGCTAGATTCTAGCTTACAAGTGGTTTGTGGTTACCGCTGGGTTTTCTTCCTACAACCTAAGGAAATTATGGTGTGCTAACATTCTAGCATTATTTTCGGGGAACGAAAGTTTCCATATTCTCCGTGTACAATCATCAGAGTTTTAGATCTGCTTGTTGATGGTGAACAACAAATAGACATAGAAAGGTTGAATCATTCACCTAGCGACTCCAATTTTGAAAGACCCATAAGATCAACTATTTACTTGGTGACTCCAAGAACCTTCAAATCATATTTAGAGGAGAACATGCCTCGTTAGCAGAAGGATGGAAGGACAATATGTGAAATTCAAGTGCTTAAACTTTGATTTTATTTAGGTTATAGTATTGTGTTTTATTAATTTCTTCCTGTCTTTTCCTAAAAATATCCAAAGGATTTTCTTCTATCTACTGCATTTGAATGTAGACTACAAACCTACACATAAGTCCCTTGCTATAAGTGTATATCATTCCACTGAAGCTACAAATGCATCTCCTTTTAGCATTGTTTTTCCTCAACAAGATACAAATGATAATCATAGTCCAACATTTATAACATCATCTTAGACCTCAATCATGGTTGTTTTTCAGTATGCCCCATTAACTATGCTAGCTTCTTTGCATGAATTACCATATAATTATGGTCATAGGCTACCTCTTTTCGATGGTACAGGTAATATCACAACAAGGAAGCATGTAAAAAAAATCATTGACTTCATTGACCCCGATGAAGTAGAACATGAAGATGTCAAATTGAGGTTGTTTGCCCAAATTATTTCAGGAGAATTTAGGAATTGGTATAGAAATTTGAGAGCTGGAAGCATTCCTAATTTCCAATAGTTTGAACATATTTTCCTTGACATATGGGAGGTTAAAAGGACTCCTTTCCAGGCTATGGCTGAGTATCAGAATCTTAAGAGGAAGCCTGGTGATACAGTCCAAGGATTCTCAACCAGCGTTAACGGAGTTTTTAATGCCATACCTTCAGATATAAAAGCTCCCCTTAGATTCGCTATGCTTCATTATCCAAATGGTTTTGATGTTGAGATTGCATATTATCTCAGAGAGAGGAATCCGGCTAGTTTGGAGGATATGCAGAAAAGTGTTATTGATGTGGAAGAAAAGTTGTTGACCAAAAGAGCCATAATGGAAGTTGAAAGAAGAGAAGTGGTCAAGGAAGATTTTTCTCCATTACCAGACCATAAGATGGATACATTGATGAAAGCCATGGAAAGGTTGATGTAAACATTCATTATGCAAAACAACACTGTTGTTAGAGGGAAGCAAAGAAGAAATCCTCTCCAAGAAGATTTGGTAGAAGAAGAGGAGGTTGTTGGTTTATGTCAACATAAGGCAGAAACTAGTTGTTTTATCTATTCATTTGAAGATAGTCCATAAGAGCCACTGGTGACATGTTCTCACCAAAAGGATGTTCAATTTCATCAATTTAGGGAAAGCAGTCATCCTAAAGAATATGATGAAAGTATTGATTCAGGTGACAAGTCTTTTAATTTTGACATTGAACATGAATAAAACAATGAATTTCTCAATGGTAACTTTTGACCTTTATGTTATGCTACATTTGAATTGTTGAAAGAAAATTATAAGATCACTAAGAAAGAAAGAAAGCAAGTTGAAGCTAGCATAAATTGGCAACAACCTTTTGATAGAGTTGAGGACCCTGTTACTTGTTAAATTGAAGACTCCTTCGGTCAAGGATTGCAACAATCTTCTTTGTCTTTTGATCATCCAATAACTAATTATTTGGACGCTTTCTGCAGTCAAATCTCTCCTCCTTTAGTTAGTTGTGAGTTTGAAAATAGGGGTGATGGTGACTTAGTTTGGCAGCCAACATTATTAGTTTGTCCAGCAGTGGTTTCATCACAAAGGTCATGGGAAAATTTGTTGAAGGCTTGTAATTTTTTGTATGATCATGGTAAGGACGAAGGTATTCAGGAAAATGCCTAATAGAAAAAGGTTTCTTCTTTCACTGAAAATGAAGCAAATTGTACTCTTGATGATGAATTTCATGTCTTTTCTCCTGAGTGTGATGGGTATATTCATAAGCCTTACCAATTGTTAAGTGACCAAGAAGAAGATCAAGATATTATTTTGAGATGCTCTTCAACCCATTCATTTTTTGAATTATTATTTCAAGAAAAAGTTTGTGAAAATTAGAATTTTTAATTTGTTCTTATATTTGTGGATTATAGTCAACAATTTTAGTGGTAGTTTGGGTTTCTAGTCTTAAATCTTTTCTTCCTACTCATAAGAAGTATGAACATAATTCATTCAAGTAAGTATTTACTTGATTGACTACATTGGAGGGAGCACATCATATGATTGTACATATTCTCAGTAGCAGACAACTATCATCGTGGTTTGAATCTTGAGGAGAATGCCCTAGGACTTTGGTGATGTGCTGTAAAGTTTCTTATTTCCTTTAAATTTTTCAGTTTGTAGTCAGTAAGTTAATTTGTCAATTTTTATGTTGACTCCATTCCCTAATGGTTAGGCCACTGGTCTACTTTTTGTTCTTGGCACCTTAGTAGGATGATCCCATCCCAATTGGAGCTGAAATTAGCGTCCCATAATAGGTATCAATGGCGTTGGTCACTTACTATTCATTTTGGTCAGTTTATCCTATGAATCACTGGGTGTCATAGCCTAAAGGTTTATTTGTCAAAGGAGCCATTCAGTCCTTGAAGTCCTATGGTCAAAAGAAGAATAAATGTTTGAAATATGTTTTTCATATGAATTCTATTTTAGATCATGTTCCAAGTGTTTTCATGATAAAGTGCTCAGAAGCATCTTTCTAGTAATATATCTAGTTCTTCAAACTGACTTTTAGATCAAAAGTTAGAGAAGATTGAAGTTTACTCTTCAAAACCCATAAAACAAAGGAAAATACCTAACTATGGGTCTTGGATCCTGCATATCTGACGTTTGGAGAGGCAATCAGTGCAAGTAGGAGGAAAAAACTGATTAGAGATCGCTAATATCACAAATCAGCGATTGAACTTTCCAAATCCCGCATATTGAAGGTTTATGATTAGTTGGCAATCGACAAGGTCCAATTTGCAGAGAATATTGCAAGTCGCAGGTCATAGGTCTTGCGATATTGCATATCGGTAGTCAGAGGTTGCAATGTGTCGAACATAACAAAGTGTCGATTGCAATATGCAATAAAAATGTTGGGATTGCGATATGAAAAGGCCTCTAGTGTTAAAGTGTCGGGAGGGCCACAAAGAAATTAACAAAGGAATCGCTTGCAAAACCAAAGAAAATTTGGGCCTTTTCTCTCTCCTCCAAAGGATTGGGTAATCCGGATTTAAACTGGAACGCAACAAATTACAGAGATAACCATATACACAAATATGCAGCGGAAATAATACTTCATTTCATTAATGGAAAATACTGAAATATGCTTACAATCAGAAATGGAAATAAACTAGCTAGGGCGATGGTAGCTTATCTCTGAGAAGAGATGTGTTGGCTACATGCCTCTGAACTGACTTACAATGAGGCTCGAAGGCCTATTTATTGTTGAGAAACAATGAAAAACCCTTAACATTCCAAAACCTAACCCTAGGAGATGAAACGCCAAACTGTGGGCCCCGTTTGGGGGTAAGTTGGTACATCAACTTCCCGGGGTCGTAACTTTAGCATATGATCTCCGTTTGACGCGTACAATAGCTCATTAGAAAGATCTATTCGAGCACTATCATTGTTGGAACGGCAACATTGGTCCATGTTCCATGACCCGTGTTGCCCCTGGATTCCCAAAAAACATCGTTTAGGGCCTCAAAACGGCTCCGGAAGTTCAGGACCCGAAAAACTGCTAAAAATAGTAAGTTGTGCTACAATTAAGGAAACTGAAAATGCCGAGAAAGACAATGGTGGGGGTCCATGTGGACTTGGCAGGTGGCCACCAATATCCACCTGGATCAAATTTATTGAAGAAACCCCTTCTTCTTCTTTGCAATTAAGGCAATCACAAATCCTCAAAATCATACATGCCCATCTTCAATAGTTTGTTATGAACCCAGCTCAAGAAAAGATAGAAAAGATAGATCAACACCTTAGAATTCAGCCTCTTCGATGGGGCAACCTCCTTTACATTACATAAATGAACAATTCTTGGATGATACAAATGAGAAGACCTCCTTTCTATATATGGGAGTCTAAGGGTCATAACATAATCAGAGCCGACATAGCAATAATAATGTAAGGGCACAATAATAACAATAGTGGGCTTCTATGGGGCACAATAGTAACAATATGGGCACTACATGGGTACATCAATATAATTAGTGGGTTGTACTAATAACAATAAGGGGTTACACTAGTAGTATAGGGGCCTAACAGAAACCCAATGTGGGTGAAAACCACCTGCTGCAATTTGTTTCTATCTTCCTTTAATAAGAAACTTCTTTTACAATGTACTGGTGTAGTCCTTTACCAGTACGCAGGCTTCTACCTGCAGAAGGCTACCACCTTCTTAGCTCTTGTACTAGCCGTTCCATTTACTAGTACGTAGGTGCTGGCCTACTAAAGGCTCCAACCTTCACTTGTTTTCCAGATGCTCCTGGAAAGGAGCTACAACCCCCTGGCTCTTGTACTGGCCAATATGTTTACCAGTACATAGGTGCTGGCCTACAATCATCCAGGGACCACGTTTCATACATTTTCATACTGGATCCATGAAGCACAACATCATAATCTGAATCACCACTCTCTGAATCACCCAATACTGAAATACTGAAAACCTGTCAATAATATAGTCACCATAACATAGAACAGACAACAGAAGTCTGCCACAATAACCAGATCCAACTACAACTTCAAATATAATGTATACGCTACTATGACGAACCAAACCCGCGTACATACGTGCTTTTACCAAAGCCAACCCACGTACAAATCTGCAAATATTTACTCATAACATTGCAGCTGTTCCAAAAATCAGTCAGACCCAGATCATAACATTCATACTATAAACATGCGTCAATAGATCTAGTCTATCCATATATAATGATAATCATTCCAAGCCTTAAGATCCCGATCCATTGTTCATCATCCTTCACATGAGTGCCTCCTTGGTTCAGATCAAGCAAGACATCACCAACCCATAACCAACATCTAGATCTCACACTTTATCAGATGTTCATCACTTGCTCACCCTTTTTTTTCCTCTTGGCCTAATGATCTTCTCCTTATATAGGTTTAGGCTTTTCTCAATACCATGGTCCAAAACCATGTAGAACCAATACCTTGGACCCAATACCTGGGATCAACACTTCGGACCAAATACCATGGACCAATACCAAAATACCATGGACCAAATACCACAGACCAAAACTTAGTTTTCCGACATGTACGCGCATTTCCTTCTGTGAACCTGTGTGTGTACGTATACGCGCCTTTTGCTCTGATTACCCACGTATATACGCACTTTCATCACGGTCAACCTGCGTATATATCTCTTATGATCTACTGCTCTAGATCTGCCATCAGATTAAGTTACCATCACCTGTATCAAATCTCTGAGTGAGTTGCCATCAAGGACAACACCTGAATCATAATGCCAACATATATACCCTTCTACTATCATTAACTTCATTTTTAACAATAAAAATAAGAATCATTTGTGCATACAAATCCTTTTTGATTCAGTTAGTAGAAGGCTTACCTCTCTCTTGTTATTCTTTAGAATGATAAAACCAAGCTTCTATTTGTCTCTGTCTTTCTGCAATCAATGAATTTTTTTTTTTATTAATCTCTATTACTGAAAACAAAAACAACTGCTTTCTCTGATGTAAAATCCACTCTTGGCTCTGTCCCTTTTTATCACATCCCTGTTCTATCCATAAAAACAAAGTATTCCTTTCATGTATAACATTGTTTATAAATGAAGACTTGGAAATCGATCTCTGTTTTTTTTTAAACAAAATCATATCATGATTTTTTTCTTTTCAAATTTCCTTGTCATTCTCTTAACTCATTTATATGTCAAACAAATCATATGTCAACAACATTATTCAGATCTCATTCATAAACAAACTGGAGCTCTTTTATTCATTTACTATTTTTCATAGTAATGCCACCATGTATGCAATTAATCTTACTTTTTATGCAATCAAATTCACTTTTTATGCATTTAAATCCACTGTCTATGCAATCAACCAATGATTTTTTCCTTTTGAATTGATACAGGTCTGCCGAAGGTGAAAAAGGACCCTTCCAAGACCTTTTACTTTCGTGATGTGTTAAATTACATTTTTATAAGAACATTAATGAATACAACTGCATGCTGTAAACAAGAGCAATAGGACAATCGTCAGCACATGAAATAACAAGATGTTGATAACAAAGTTTGTCGAGGAGGGACTACGTCTTCGGGCCCTAATGTCAAGATGGTGTAGGCCGCTACATTAAGTGCTATCAATAGTGATGATGTACATAAGAGGTGATGTCACTATCATACAAGGAAAATTCCCTCAGGCAGGAGTGGCTGTAAGAGATGTGTTGGCTTGTTGGGGCCTAACCTAGGTTCAAAGGTGATTTAGCCAAACAAATCCCGGTACTACTGGCCCTTTCGGCAATAGTCCATGGAGCACAGACTGACGTCTCACCTGAAGTCGTATGGGAGGATGCTAGAACTAGGTTTTCGTACCCTGGAGATGTCTGATGAGTTCAAGTGGTCTGTGGTTCGACCCTACGTGCACTTCGCTACGCGCACTTACCTGTACCTCGCAGCCTAAGATGTTGCCTTCACGCAGCCTTACTCGGGAGCTAAATGCTGTTATTACCCAAGTCCTTACTAGTATTCCACTGTTAATTGATTAACTTAGCTTACTTTCATGTGTAAAGTATACTTTGCGATATAAATCATTCATACAAGTGCGTGCAGTAAATAAATAGTGTATTTTCAATTGATATCAAACATGTAATAACTTAAGAAAAGATACATAGAATTTGGATAAAACTTCTCTTTATTATTCTCTTCTTCAGTTACAAAATCGACTCCGCCCTACGCACTCAGCTGCAAGGGTCCGCGCACTCAACAACGGACAACTAGGCCTCTGTGCACTCAGCTGCAGAGCCTTCTCCTACTCTAGGACCCAAAGACACACTTAGACACTTCTGACTCAATCCCTTCGACTTCTTCTCTATCCTCTACTTCCTTCTCTTTTACACCTAGAGACTCACTCTATTTATACAATCCCATGGTCAGCAGACCATGGGTAGGCTGACATTAAATTACAAACTGGGGCAGACAACCCTATGACTCTAACATACTTCTGCTCCTGCAATTCATGGGGCTTTACAACATTATTCGATCAAAACATGGGCTTTGATCCCTAAAACATGCCTTAGGGGGATTCCATGCCCAACAGGCCCCTAAAACAAACATTGTGACTCTCCCTTGAGTCACTCCGTCCATGTGGTGATCTTGGCACGGAGTTCCTCCAACTGTCCTCGAACTGTGCGGATGTTGGCAACGCATTGAGCCATTGGTTACTGAATCTGTTGCATCCTTTGTTCTGAGACCTCTGTGTCTGGGGTGCTTCTCTGCATTAACATGTGGATCCCCTATATGTGTGCAAGATTTCCTTCAATGTTTGACATGATAGTGAAAGCCTCGTCGATCCACGGATGGACGCGTGCTTTGAAAATTGCCTCCTTATGTCGCGTCGTGTCCACCTGTTCCTTTAGTGCCTTGGCTTGTTGCATCCTTGCAAGCCACTGAGTGAGGACTACTATCCGTGTAGTTTCTTTGGCACTGTCATATTGGTGTTGAAGTTCTCACACCTCTGTCTCGAGATGCTAGATGTTGGGGTCCTCCTGCAGAGTTGTGAGGACCTCAAGTGCTTGCTCCAACAAATTGGTATAGTCTTTCACTGCACATCCAATTTCTTCCAATCCCAATGCAATAGCACTAGCGCATTTTTCTTGGAACTTCAGGGGCGTGGAAGGTTGTGCCTTTAACCGTAGCTCAATGATCTGAAGATTCAACTCTAGCTGAACCTTGTTCATTTCTTCTCTAGCCTCGTGAACTCTGGTTGCCAACCTGTGAATCTGTATCTCTACTGGTAGATCTGCTGGGATGACCAGCTCCTGGATGCATCGGCAAGTTTCGTCTACCATTTGCACTAGCTGTTGGTTTTGCGACACCCATTCATCATGCTATAGACTGAGCTATTCCATGTTGATCTTTTATTCGCTAAGAACTTGGATTGTGCGACCCTCCCTACCACGAAGCTTTGCCATTATCCCATCCTGTAGTAGATACAATGACTTTCACGGAAGGACAACCAAATTAAAGCCAAGGCATTTGGTCATGTTAACCGCAAATCTGTTGGTCTCATTTGCTGCTACTAGGGCCCCTTTTGGTAACACTATTGTGTTTTCCATCTGTGCACGCAGCATCTGCTCTACTCCTGAGGATCGTACTACAAGGTGGGTTGAAAGGGTACCCACTTGAGGGGGCCACACCTGTAACTCCTGTAGCCGTGCCCTAAGGACCACCAACACAATTTGGTGCCCCTACATAAAATCCTGAAGTGCCTCATTAGTGACATCACGAACCATCTCTCCGATGTTATGGAGGTCACCTTTGGTTAAGCTGATTGGGTCAATGGCCAACTTCAAGGCATTGACCTTCTTCCTCGGTCCTTCTCTCTCTACTGTGTGTGGGTGCTTTAGCTGTGTGGATGCAGTCCCTAGGTCTGTGCTTCCTTCTGTTTTTTTTGCTTCCTCTACCTCCTACCCTTGTGAGGGCATTTCTCGGTCCTCATTCGCCTTTGTTGTTACTTCTTCTACTGCTTGTGCTACTACTGCTGATTCTGTAGCCTTTTTCTGCTTGGCAACTTTCTGTGTCACTTCCCGCGCTACCTTTTCCTTCACTGTTGTTGTTTCCTTCCGCCTTTTCTCGGCCAATTGTGTGACGTGCAGCTTGGAATCATCCTTATTCGTCTGCACTGTTTCCTTCTCAAGTTCTACCAGAACTGGGGTGCACCATTCCAGAGGCCATGTCTCCAAGATGGTAAAAATTGCATTGCCAGTGGCTATAAAAGGTAGCTTCATCCACTGCTTCGCTGGATCCTTACGCACCCTAATAAAAATGTTCTGCATATCAGCTTTAAAGTCTACAAAACTTTGCATACTGTTGCACACCGTGGGGGACAGGTGTAGCCTCCAATTGATCCACATCCAGATGCTCATCTCCATGAGCACCCAAAAGGTTTTGGTGTCATGTATGCATTTCACGTCCTTTGTGGCCTAGAACGAGGCATACTTTGCAACCTCTGGTAATTCTCTGTCAATGCTAGGGAATTTACTGTCCTTCGGCAATTCCCCCATTATGAGCATTATGGATAACAACAACCACGTGTAGTGGAAGGTTTTACCCTGCTCCTAGGCTTCACGACAGTTCTTCAAAATTCCTCACAGAGGAATTTAGACAGGTTGAACTAGACCGCCTCTGCACATTGCTCGGCTAATGCGACCATCAGCATCAACACCTCATCGGCATGACACTTCCTCATAATTTTGTTGGCAAGGAGTTGGGTTGCTATGCATACCCCTTTTTCCTTGATGCCAGAGATGGCATAGCCCCTCTTATTCTTCTCCATCTTGAATTTTGTCTTCATGGCTTCTGCAACAGCCAAATCACTGCCCTTTCCTTCACCTATGGTCACGGGGTCCTCTCCTTTCCAGGGGAACCGAGAAATGTGGTGAATGAGGTCTGTTGTGATCAGAATAGGCTCCTATAGCCATAAATACCCATCATGCACCAGGCAGAGCAACTGCCTGATGAAAAAAATGGTAATGGGTGCGCGGTGGAAATGCGGTATCCATAGTAAGTGTAGCAACCTGGCCTTTTCCACACCACGAAGCCACTTTCGTGGCTCTAATGTTGTCACCATACCCTCAGTGTTCTACTTCATGAGGTTCCCATTCTCTAGGTGAGGGAACCTCTTATGGTCAGTGAGGTACCAATATTCAAACTTCGTGGTTGGCATGCAGCCTAGGGGCGTGCCTTCAAACACTATGTCATCTGGGAGGAGCGAGGTCTGGAGTGAACTCTTGGTTTCGTCCAAGTCCTTCAGCACTTTGGTCTTTCCTTTTAGTGGAGGGACATATGCGGGCAGTTTTGTTGCAGAGCCTGTAGGTTGAATGTCCTCCTCCATATCTTCATCTTCTTCTGCTGTGACGGTTAGGGCCTGCAAATCTTCTTCTTCCTCATCTGTGTCAATCGTGATAGATTTCCCTTTTCTTGCCATTGATAAATTGCTATGCAGCAGGTTCCTCGAGGATGAGTACTGGAGCCATTGCCTATTTATCCTTCTTGGGTCTTGGTGTACGCAATGATTTTGGGATCTATGCTACAACCCCAGATCCTCCTAGAACATCCTCCACTGTTGGGGTCTATGCGGCCTCACCCGTGGTTACATATTCAATTCCCAAACCATCCTTAGTTGTTGTCATTGTATCTAGGTTGTACTCTGTCACTCATGAACTCAGGGGCCCAATTATCGCTCGACTCTCAATGCTCAATTCTCTGCTTAGTTGCTCAATTCTCAAATGGTCAAGTGTTGTTCGCTGGCCAGCCCTTTGTGTTTTATAGCACTTTTTGAATTTGAATTCAACTGTTCCCTAAAGTTTTGTGCCATTAATGCTTTCTTGGCGACAAATTTTCCCAAATATTTCCCATAAATCGCGTCTTAAATGCCTACTGCCCACTCCATTTGGCCTCAAGTCAAGCATCCCATCGTGAATAGTGACATCAACAGTCACTTTCCAGCCAACCCACATGGTAGCACAACCCTTCGTGTGTGGTCACGGACCCTGTGACGCTCTACTTCTGCATGCATCCCCAATATCACGCAGTTCCCGCACAGAATAGTTTATAGTCCCACGCCCCCTTTCAACTGCCTAGAGCACTAAGACTGTTCTTCTTGTGGCTAGTCAGGTGGTCGCACCACCCATGTGGGGCTCCATCTCATCCTCCACCATGGTTCACAGAGAATCCCCACCTTTCATTGTTGTGGTTGGCATCGCCCACTCTACTATTTGTAACTTACTACCCTGGTCACTACGTTTGACGAGATGTGATCTAAGCCAAGGCAGCAGACTAACCAATTCATGGCGATAGTTCTCCTACTTGTCAGTATGATCGTACGGACCTTTCCTTACCATCCTCAGTTTTTCAATGAGAAATTCTTCCTTTATTTCATCTTCCAGCTTCTAGACCTCCGCATCCATCAAAGTGCTTTTCTTCCTTAATCTTACCCTTTCTTTTTCAAGTTCACAGAGTCTAAAGTTTCCCCGTCAAATTTCTTCCTCAAGTCTAATGTGTTCTTTTTCTTGCGGCTGTGTGATTCCTTCGTTCTGAGCTTCGCAGACCGTCGCATCTATGGGTGCTACTATGCATGGATTAAGCTTTGCATGCTCCATAAGGATTACAACCCCTGCTTCATACTTGAGCTTCGAAAGTGCTTGCATGGTTAGGGTTTTTCACATGGTCCTCTAATCCCATAGAACCCATGGTATGCGCAGGTCCCAATCAGTGCATCTCACATAGTGGACCATGGACAACACTTCACACACCCTATCAAAGGCTTCTCCACGTATAATCTTTTACATGCTTGCTCATATCATAATTCATCATTCGCGCCCTCATCGTGCCCACTCCTGCTTGTTGTCCCATTTTTCTATTGTGAGGATGGTGTGCATTCATGCAGGTTGTGTACCATACATCTATACCCATATGGAGAGGTGGGCACAGAGGCTGTTTTGTCCATCATACTCAGTTTCCATCCACTACTGAGGCTTCCCAAACCATATAAGCATCACCCTTCTGCATTCACGCTAGTCCTCAAAATGTTGTTGTCGTGTACCCCACCACCTTGCGAACATAGCATGCAGTGCCCATTTCAGAGCATCGAACCACTGCTATTCTGGCACATCACTTTCAAATTTGTTCAGGAATTCGCCCACTTCACCCAACCCATCATACATAGGTAGATCTCTTACCTCTGTTGTCATGCAATGCAGTGATCTTACCATCATGTTGCAATTAAGCGTGGTTACCTCGTGTAACCGGTTCTGCCATTGTTCTATTTCCTCATCCGAATCTAATGTGTAGGAGCTTTCACACTCCCACGAAATCTTGCCATCCACTGTAGGATTCACCCAATCCTGTTCCTGAGTGGTTATCTTGTAGATATAGTCTAGATCATTTTTGCACACTGGCTTTGTGTAGCGTGATCCTTCCATAAGGTCTAAAGGTACCACTACACATAGTGACTTTTTCTCAAAAATCATCTTGCGCTTCTTTAGATTATCACTCCATTCATGTCAGCGGCCCAATCTATTCCCAGGCACGGGATAGGGATTGTTGTCATTGATAATCTCTATCACTTCGAAATCTGCAAGCGTGCTCGAACCTTCGATATCTACCGTTATTCCCTGCAATCTTCCATTCAGTAGGATCTTCTACTAGTTCACCATTCATAATTGAATAGGATACCATTGCAATGTGGGCCTGCCCATGTGCTCCCATGTCTACTTTGGTAGTATGTTCATGTCTGATCCTAAATACAGAATCACTTGATCCATTTCATATTCCCCGATTTGCACAGTCAATCTCATCTCCCTTCCTATTCATGTTGTGTGCTTCTCGAGCTTCCAGACTACGCGCGGTTATCCTAACTCAACACACCTAGCGATGAGTTCCTGCAGTCCCTTCACAGCCTTGCTGTCATGCAGCAACTTCATGCATGTCTTTAGAAAGGTAGTAAGCATTAATGGGTCCACCTCCGGTTCTAGTTTGTCTTTACAACTTGAAGTGGAGGCCTTCGTGAAACTCTTCTTAGCTTCCATGAATGTCTCCTTTGTGCACTCCAAATTGAGCTTTGGTTCCTTTGTTGGAGCCTTGTGAACCCAAGCACTCTCTTCGAGTTGCTTGCCCTTTTCATCTCCTGTCATGGTACCACTTTGGAGCATGATATTTACATTTGCTTCCTCTTCGCGCGGCTCAGACCTCATCATTTGTAGGTTCTGAGTCAGGGGAGTCTAGAGTATTTCTTTATCGTGCAACCTCACTATTAGTGTAGGGTAGTCCTCCATCTCATGATCAAAATGGGTTCAATATAAACATGATGCTCTCATCGGATTTGTACAATCACGGGCATAATGCCCTGGCCCTCCGCAATTGTAACAAATCAGTAGTCCACGACCCCTTCCTAGTCCCATTCCACCTCGACCTCATCTCCGCCCCTGAAATCTAGTGCATGCCATCCCTGCATTCTGATTGAGGGCTCACATTTCTGTCTGAACTCTGTAGGTAGGAGTATGATCCATCATCAGTTCATAACTTCTATAGGTACACTCATCATGGCCTACTAACCTATAGAAATTATAGAATAAGTGTTGGGATGTCTGCGTATATTTCTATAATAGATGACAATTATCTATAGCGTGCTTCCCTCCTATATGACAAATCATGCACAATAATGCAGGTACTGTGCTCAGTTCTGCTTGTGCTTCTGGTATCATTGCCATCAACCCTCCTCCCTCCAAGTAGTTCATAAAGACTGGAAAATGGTTCGTGTCATGTCCCTGGCCTTTGCACTTTATGCACCATACCTCCTTATGTGGCCTCTCGGCGAGTTGTCTTGTCCTATTTCAAACTCTACATTTTCAGACACAAATTTTTTAGTTGCGCGTGGATTTGTTGGACTCCCAAGCTAGGATCTTCTATCGGGGTCTCGTGCAGTCTCATTGCAATCTCCAAAGCTTTGGGATGGGTGGATAACTTCTGTTGCGACAACACCATCCTTAGATGCGGCATTAGTGACACTACAAAACATGCACGGTGTTGCCCATGTGTCAAGGTCATGTTAGCTTTGCGAATCATACCCTTCAGTGCCTGATCCAGCTCCCAGGGGGTCTCACTGGGAAGCATCATGATTTCCTTAAACCCGATAATTGACTATGTCTCCGATTTTGGCCTGCTAAATTCCCTCTTTAGTGCGGCTTGGATATCCACGATCCATGCGTTTGGATTTTCATTAGAATGCTTAATGTACCATGTCAATGCATGATCTCGTAACGCACTTACCAGCATTACCACGAACCAAAATTGGTTTGGATCTTTGTTCCCTACTCCTTTGAACACTAAAAAATTTATTGTATTTGCCATTTTGAACTGTGGTGGTAGAGGTGGTGTGGGCAGAGATGGAGTTGAATATGGTGAAACTGGTGGTGGCGTAGGTGGAGGTGGTATGTGTGGAATTCATTGCCTTATCAGACTAATCACACTTCTTGGTGAAACTTTTGTGAGCTCTTCCTCGCTTTCTCGCCGAGGCAAAATCAAGGGGTTATTCTCTATATCTGAACTACCTTGGTTTCTATAGATCTTCCCACTTCTGGTAGCCCCAAACATCAATCTATTGGCATAACCTGCGTTTCACATAGTAGCATTTTAATCCAAGTGTTCAAAGATTTAATGTACTTACCTCGCGGTATTTTGAGGAAGCGTCGTTCCGCCTCGCTGTAGCTGACTAACGTGTCTACCATGAATTCAATGATAAACCCTCCTATAAATCGATCGATCCAATGGTCCACAACGCGAAAGATCTTATCTTCCAAGGCTTCTAGTCCACACAATCCATTTTTCGTGCCTACACCTTCCTTGACTATCTGCTAGCTTCGCGATCCACTCGTACAACTCTGAACGGAAGGATGCAAAGAAAATTTCGTGAATTTCCGTATATAAGTAGCACTATAACCACTGTTCCTTTGATACTTGTGGATTCCTGTTTTCCTGCACCACGAACTCGTGAATTTTTTTTTCCAACCACCCCTCAATTTCTTTCTTTGTCAGATTCTAGTGACACAACATTGACATCCCTTATTCAGATCCCGGTCCTAGCAACAGAACCATTTGTTGGCTTGTTGGGGACTGACCAAGGTTCAGAGGTGATTTAGCCAAAAAAATCCCGGTACTACTGGCCCTTTCGGCAATAGTTTGCAAAGCATAGACCGAGGTCTCACCTGAAGTAGTATGGGACGGTGCTAGAACCAGGCTTTCACACCCTGGAGATGTCTGATGAGTTCAAGTGGTTCGTGGTTCAACCCTGCGCACATGTTGCTATGCACACTTACCTGTGCCTCACAGCCTAAGATGCTACCTTCGTGCAGCCTTAGTCGGGAGCCGAGCACTGTTATTACCCAGGTCCTTACTAGTATTCCACAGTTACTTGATCAACTTAGCTTACTTGCATGTGTAAAGTATACTTAGAAATATAAATCATTCATACAAGTGCGCGCAATAAATAAAAAATATATTTTCAATTGATATCAAACATGTAATAACTCAAGAATAAATACACAGAATTTGGATAAAACTTCTCTTTATTATTCTCTTCTTCAGTTACAGACCCAACTCCACCCTGTGCACTCAACTGTAGGGGTCCGCCCACTTAGCTGCGGACAACTAGGCCTTTGCACACTCAGTTTCAGAGCCTTCTCCTAATCTATGACCCAAAGACACCCTTAGACACTTCCGACTCAATCCCTTCCACTTCTTCTCTATCCTCTACTTTCCTCTATTTTACACCTAGAGCCTCGCTTTATTTATACAATCCCATGGTCGGTGGACCATGGGTAGGCCGACATTACATTACAAACTAGGACGAACAAACCTATGACTCTAACATACTTTCGTGCCCGCAATTCGCGGGGCTTTACAACATTAATTGATCAAAACGTGGGCTTTGACCCCAAAACATGCCTTAGGGGTATTCCATCCCCAACAAGTTGTTCCGCTACAGGAACTCTCAGTCAAACACACTCCTATTAGTATGACAAAAACTCATGCATGATGATAATGAGCATCCCACCAACATGGCATAAAAAGGATCTAAATGCAAACATGCATGTTGGCATATGAGTATCCCATCAACATACAACAAAGGGGATCTCAAACAAAACATGATGAATCATGACAACAAGTACATCGCACAGCTGATTCTGCATCACATCAAGCAGGAATCATGAGACAAGTAAGAAACAGGATCCCACATCAAACATCAAATAGGGATCTGTGCAACACAATGCATAGCAAAAGAAGTACATGAACACACTACATATACCTCACATCCTGGGGCCATCTAAAGAAAAGGATGTCAAATTGTTGAAGATGTTTGGACCATCCATCTCACTGCATCGAATCTCATGGAATGACTACTCGCATGTTGAGTGCTGACACCTGCACTCCACTTAGAAAAGTGGCTAGAAAATGAAATGAGAAAATGGAAAATATGAAAACACCATCAAATTTGTCTCGTCAAATATGTAAAATTAACTGTCAAATTTTTGAATTGTGAGAAAGTGGAAATTTGGGGCTCAAGGAATCTTTTAGATTCTCGCTAAATTCCTCAAAGATTCCCTCCTCTGAGTCCTCTGCAAATCGGCTGCTCAGATCATGAAATTGATTGTGCCATTGGGTTTTTGTTGCTGAGAGGTGTAAGATTGACATAAATTTTTTCCAATTTGGACACTACAAATATTTCACCCTCTTGGAAATTTCGCTTAGTCATGGTTCCACCTACATTAAAAATTAATTAAAAAAAATTTTCCTTGATTTCCGTGCCCACTCCTGGTTTCTCCATGCTGCCTGGGTACACTATGCAAATGAAGGTTTATATAAACTTGTGGGTAGATTAACCAAAAAATTAGTTCAGGCGGATTGGTAATAATAAGCATTAGTCGAGGAGGGATCAGGTGGTTAAACCCCACCCCTCTTATTTTAATATATTATTGGTTTTTTATAACAGCAATGTATTTTTGTTGTGGGTCGAGTCCGCATTGGGCGGCCCACCCCTCCACAATTCATTTCAAGTGTGTTTTATGTTTGGGCACATAACAGTTTGGTTGGTGTACCATTGGTGTATTAATGGTTTGATGGGCCTTATTTAGTGGTTTGGTTGGCACCACATGGGACCGCCCAGTGGGGGTCAGCCCATATGGGCTAGGTAGGTTTGATCCCCACCGACCTTACATCAATTTTATGTATGTCGTATGGTGAGGTGTGGGGTGGTGGGGGTGGTGGCCCACCGCCTCCTTTATTTATTTATTTTTAATTTTTTAATCATAATAATGCCTCTTTCAAAAATTTCAAATTTTGATTGAAGGAGTCAAATTAACTAGGCCACAAATTCACCCAGAATCTAGCCCAGGTTGGCCAGATTTTTCCCAAAATGTTGCCTCCTTAAGCCTCCCCAGTCAGTAAAAGTCAACCAAAACTTTGACTAGCTCATTCTCTCTCATACGAGCTCAGATTGATGAACAGTTTACACTATCGTGATTAGGATGATGAGATCTATGCTTTGGTCTTGGTTCGAAAGCATTCTGATTGCTTTGATTTTTGAGCTTCCATCAACCCTCTTTGTCCTCTGTGTGTTCTTGGATCCACCTTGATCAATCCTCCCAAATGAGGAGCTTCTAGTCCTCCAAAATCATGAAAAATAATCTGAAACCTCTCTATAGCTTGTCTACACCACAAGAATCCTGAAAGGTCTCGCTTCCATCTCCTTCACCTTTGTTCTTCAGATCCTTAAGCGATGAGTCGACACTTGCAACCTGTAGCACATTGTTTTGCAAATTACGTGCTTGACTTTCATGAAAAACTAATGACCCAAGCATCCCACACTTGCCACAAGTTTATAAGACATACTTGGTGTTCAAGTTCACATCAAGATGGACACAATACCCCAGCTATGAAAACAAGGCCAACATATCATTGTTTCTTCAACAAGTGATGGAAACATCATCATTGCAACACATGATTTACAACAATAAGGCCAAACACTAATTTTTTCATTGATAAGTGATGGAAACACGACATCACTTTCATAGTTTATCATGCAACTCAAAATAATATCAGACATCATTGTTGTTGAACAAGTGATGGAAAACACATCATCACTTTTACATTTTAAAATGCAAAAAATGATTTACAAAAGCACGACCATGACAAGATAACATATCTAGAAGCCATTTTTCACTTATCAAGGTGAATGGGTCACCTCCCTGTGGTAGTTTTTCTTGTTGAACAACTACTTCATCTGGTTCATGCACTAATGCTTTGTCTTTAAGGCGTTGCTCTGGATGGAGCCTCCAACAAGTGGCTCTTTGATGGCTACTTCTATCGCAATGACTGCAATAGGTTTTCTTCTTCCAGATCTACTTAACATGTTTCTTTACCTACTGTTGAGAGTGTCTTTCATGCCTCTTCTTTGTTTGTGCTGCTACTCTTTTCCAACACTTAGAGAACGTATGATTATGTAATCCACAAAAGGTACATGTTTTTCAATGCCATGTTTCACGCTGATTGTTAAAAACATGATTATAATTGAAATGAACATTTGAATGTTGAGAGTGGTTATACCTTTCCTTGCCGTCTCTGGTGTAAGTATGGCGATGAGAGCTTGCCTCAACTATTTCCTTGCAATGGGCACTACCATGCAATGATGGGGATATGTTCCCTTCATTCTCTTTCCTCGACGATTTCAACGATGTCTCGGAAGCATATGACACCTTCAAGCATTCTCCTTCGGTGTATCTCACTCTTGCAAATTGAGGTCTTTACACAACCTCGAATGGTTGAGTTATGCCCTGGTTATTAATTCCAAGTTATTTTTCCTCCTCGTGCCTCACCCTGGTAAGGAGCCTCATGTTTGTCCCTATAATTGGGATCTCCACATCTCGAACATAAATCATACTATGTGAAGACGAAACTGAAAGGAAATCAACATCTTTTACCTCCTTTGTCGATTTAGAAAGAACTGATGAGGGCTTTTCATCATCTGTTTTTTGTGGTTTGCTAGCTATCTTGGCGCATTCCTGAACTTCCTTCCTCACATACCCAAGTCATGTTTGACAGGGTAATTCTTCTACTTTGATGGGTTTGACAATTCCTTGACCATTAACTCCCAAGCCTTTTCCTTCATAACCCATTTTCTTCAACAGTTTGGAGCCAATTCCTATGGTATGATTTTCAAAAACAATGAACTTGTCATTAGGACACATACATGAAGACAAAGAACTACTTTTTACCTCACATGGGTCACACTGCAGCTTTTCTAAGGCCTCGTCCTTAGCTTGCAGCTGTCATAGCAAACTTTGTTTTTTCTCTTTCTCTTCATGTAGATGCATCTTCAATTCAATATTATCTATTTGAAGACTTTGGTTGTTGTGCTTCAGTTATTTTAGGGCCTCTTCCATGGGTTGCAACTGAAGCTGCAATCGCTCCTTTTCCTTTGTCTCTTTCTATAGAGTTTCATACATTATTTCCACCCTTTTGGAAATTTTGAGCATGGTCTCATACATTTCTTTTTCATCCTCTTTCACTGTACATTCCATTGTTCACGCTGCAATTCACATCTATGCAAAGACCACTCTGATACCATTTGATCCGAGTCCGCCGAAGGTGACAATGGACCCTTTGAATAACTTTTACTTTTGTGATGTATTAAATTGCATTTTTAAAAGAACATTAATGAATACATTAGCATGATGTAAAGAAGAGGAACATGAAAATATTCAGCACATGAAATAACAAGATGTTGTTAACAGAGTTCATCCAGGATGGACTATGTCTTCGAGCCCCAATGTTAAGATGGTGTAGGCCGCTACATTAAATGCTATCAATAGTGATGATGTACATAAGAGGTGATGTCGCTATCATACAAGGAAAATGCCCTCATGCAGGAGTGGTTCCAAGAGATGTTTTGCTATAGGTTCTGTCAGTCCAACAGACTCCTATCAATATGACACAAACTCATGCATGATGATAATGAGCATCCCGCCAACATGGCATAAAAGGGATATAAATGCAAACATGCATGGTGGAACATGAGTATCCCATCAACATACAACAAAGGGATCTCAAATGAAACATGATGAATCATGACAACAAGTACATCACACAACTGATTTCACATCACATCAAGCAGGAATCATTACACAAGTAAGAAACAAGATCCGACATCAAACATCAAACAGGGATTTGTGCAGCACAATGCATAGCAAAAGAAGTACATGAACGCACTGCATATACCTCACATCTTGGGGTCATCCGAAGAAAAGGATGTCAAATTGTTGAAGCTATCCAGACAATCCATCTCACTACGTTGAATCTCATGGAATGATTGTTTGCATGTTGAATGCTGACACTTACACTCTACTAAGAAAAGTGGCCGAAAAATGAAATGAGCAAATGGAAAATCTGAGTGCACCATCATATTTATGGCACTGAATAGTGTAAAATCGACTGTCAAATTTCTAAAATCTATGAAAGTAGAAATCTGGGGTTGAAGCAATCTTTTAGATTGCCCCTAGATTCCTCAAAGATTCCCTCCTCTAGGTCATATGTAAGATCGACATAAAATTTTTCCACTTTGCACACTGCAAAAATTTCACCCTCCTGGAAATTTCGCTCAGCCATGGTTCCACCCACATTAAAAATTGATTAACAGAAATTCACCTCAATTTTTGTGCCCGCTCATGGTTCCTCCATGCTCCCTAGGCGCATTATGTAAATGAAGGTTTATATAAACTTGTGGGTGGATTAACCAACAAATAAGTTTAGGTGGATTGGTAATAATAAGCATTAGTTGAGGAGGGGTCAGGGGGTCAAACCCCACCCCTATCATTTTAATACATTATTGTTTTTTAATAATTGCAATGTATTTTTGCTGGGGGTCAGGTCTGCATTGGGCGGCCTGCCCCATAACCTCTACAATTCATTTCAGGCATGTTTAATGTTTGGCACATAACATTTTGGTTGGTGCATTAATGGTTTGATGGGCCACATTTAGTGGTTTGGTTGCCGCCACATGGGGCGGACCCAAGTGGTCCAGGCGGGTTCGATCCTCGCTGACCTCACATCAAATTTATATATGGAATATGGTGAAGTGTGGGGTGGTGGGGGTGGTAGCCCACCACCTCCTTTATTTATTTATTTTAATTTTTTAATCATAATAATGCCTTTTCGAAAATTTCAAAATTTGACGAAAGGAGTCAAATTAAACAGGCCACAAATTTGCCTAGAATCTGGCCCAGCTTGGTCAGAATCTGGGGGCTGATTTTGTCCAAAATGTTGGCTCCTTAAGCTTGCCCAGTCCGCAAAAGTCAACCAAAAGGTTGACTCGCTCATTCTCCCTCATACAAGCTCATATTGGCGAACTGTTCACACCATCGCGATGAGGACGGCGAGATCTTCGCTTTTATCTTGGTTTGAAATAATTCCAATAACTTTTATTTTTGAGCTTCCATCAGCCCTCTTTGTCCTGTGTGTGTCCCAAGAGCTACCTGGATCACGAATTCACTGTTTACACAATTAAACCAAAGTTTTTGAACTCACTATGTACTCAACGAATCCATTTTTATGCATTTCTTTGCAAGTTCAATACTCTATTTTATTGACCAATTTGGTGTAGACATGTCTTCATGCAACTTGATCTTAACTCATCATTCTGTTTCATTACCCAACATGTGTTTATGGAGTCAAAATTACAATCAAACTCTTTGTTTTAACTTGGTGACAACATGTGTTCCAAAACTCCACTTTAACACTCTATTTTCATTATTCAATCTCAGAAAAATACTATGTTTATGTTTTAAAAAATACACTAAACATTTCATTTCATTACTCAAGCTCAACGACAAAATTTAGTTTTCCAATCAAACATTAAATTCGGCGACTTAATGAGTGGACGCAGAGGTTCCGAAAGGAGTTAGCTGAATACAATGACTTATATTGATTTTCCTTTGATCTTGACTCGACCAACCTACATTTCATTATGGTTCCCACTTGTTAAACCTCGGTTCAAAACATCTATTCCTTGATTGATGGCAGAGATAGCTAATGACTGATGAGTTCTTTCCTATCTCAGAGTTTTAACCTCTATTTTAATGAAAGAACCTTGAGATTTTTGCATAACCATCTATTGCATTCAATGAAAGAGATCACGTTTCGATCTTACCTTGTTTTGCACGAGATTTCTCTTAACCAACTCCACCTTCTCTGCTAGTCCTCTCAGCTTATCTCTTAATCCTCTCTGAATTTCCTCTGTATTACTCCAATCCCCAACCACTATATCTTCTTCCTTTGCCTTCTCAGTTCACTTTCCTATCTTCTCATGTTTCTTCACTCAAACACACATCTCCGGCTCACAACCATATGTTAAACACTTCTGCAATATTATATCGGTCTCTGTTGGGTCCTTATAATACTAGTGATTACCCCATTACTATTGTAGTTGTACCCGTTATTAATATCGTTGTACCCTTATTGTCCCCAGATTGTTATTACTGTGCCCCATAGAATCCCTCTATTGTTATTTTTGTGGCTTTATATTATTATTGTTAGGTCGGCTTGGTTATATTGTGACACCTTAGACTCCTATATAGAAAGGAGGTTTTTTCATTTGTATCATCCAAGAATTGTTCATTTGTGTAATGTAAAGGAGGTTTCCCCCTCGAAGAGGCTGAATTCTAAGGCATTCGACTATCTTTTCTATCTTTTTGTGAGCTGGTTTCATAACAACCCGATACAGCAGTGGCACCACCACAGGAGGTGGAGAACATGCCTGAGATAGGTGAGGCCTTGGTGTTGAACAAGGTTTTGTTGAAAACAACTAAGGAAGTGACTAACGAGATGCAGTGGAAAGAATTGTTCTGGACTGTGTGCATGTCACATGGAAAATGTTGCAAGCTTATTATAAACAACAGAAGCATTGATAACCTCATAGCCACTGAAATGGTGGAAAAATTGGGCTTGAAGAAGCTGAAACACCTGACTTCATACAATGTGTCTTGGATGTAAAAGGGACACAAACTGTTGGTTCATGAGCAGTGTGAGGTGGAGTTTCACATTGGCAAATACAAGGACAAGGTGACTTGTGATATTCTGCCTATGGATGTGTGCGACATTCTGTTGGGAAAACCATGGCAATATGATAGAAAGATTGTCCATGATGGGGAAAGAATTGTTATAAGTTTGTTAAGGATGGGATAAAGCACATGCTTATTCCCATGAAGGAGAAAAATGTTGCAGAGACCATTGAGCCTAAAACATTGCTGATAGGTGGAAAGGAGTTTATGTGACACGTTAAGGAAAATGAGATAAACTATGCAGTTGTACAAAAACGTAGAGTAGTATTGCTACACACTGAGATTATTGATTTTCCTGTGGAGATACAAGACATGTTGCGGCAATTTAGAGATATTGTAGTAGATGATATATCGGATGAATTTCCACCGAAGCGGAGCATTAGTCACCACATCGATTTCATTCGAGGAGCTAGTTTGCCAAACAAGGCTGCATACCAAATGAGGCCAAAGGACAATGAGGAGATCAGAAAACAACTACAAAGGTTGCTAAACAAAGCACCCATTCGAGAGAGTCTGAGTCCTTGTGTTGTTTCGATTGTTTTAGCTCCCAAGAAAGGAGGTGAATGGCAGATGTGCACCAATTCTAGGGTGATAAATAAGATCACCATCAGATATAGGTTCCCTTTACCTAGAATGGATGATATGATGGATTTTCTTAGGGGACCAACATACTTTTCAAAGATAGATCTGAAAATTTGTTATCACCAGTTCAGGATTCGAGAAGGGGATGAGTGGAAGACGGATTTCAAGACAAATGAAGGCTTGTACGAGTGGCTGGTGTTGCCATTTGGCTTGAGCAATTCTCTAGCACGTTCATGCATTTGATGAATGAAGTATTGAAGGCATTTATAGGCAAATTTTGCATTATATATTTGGATGATATACTCATTTTTAGCAAGATTAAGGAAGAACATTTTCGGCATGTCACATATGTGCTAGAAAAATTGCAGTAAGCAAAACTGCTGATAAATTTGAAAAAATGTTCATTTTTCAGGAAAGAATTGATTTATTTAGGTTTTGCAATTTCTGAGAATGAGTTGAAGATGGACCCAGAAAAGATTGTAGCCATAGTTGTCTCGCCATCTCCCAAAGATTTGTTTGAGGTATGAAGTTTACATGTACTGGCCGATTTTTACCAGAAGTTTATTAAGAATTTTAGCGGTATTCGTGCACCTATGGTAGACACCATTAAAAAGGAAAATCATCCTTTTCATTGGAAAGAATCGGCTGAAAGGAGTTTTCAGATTTTGAAGAAGAAGATCATTGAAATATGAGTCCTAATACTACCGGATCTCAACAAACATTTTCAAGTTCATTGTGATGTCAGTGGAACAACCATTGGTGTAGTTCTCAGCCAAGAAAATAAGCGAGTAGCATACTTCAGCGAGAAATTAAATGAGAGCAAGAAAAATTATACATCTTATGAAAAGGAGTTTTATGTAGTCATCCAAGCATTGAAACATTGGAGACATTATTTGTGGACTAAGGAATTTTTCTTGTTTTCAGAGAATTCTACTCTGCAGTACATTACGTAGCAACACAAGCTGAATCATAAGCATGTGAAATGGGTGGAGTACTTATAGAGCTTCACATTTTTTCTAAAGCACATCATCAGTCAAGCCAACAAGGTGGCAGATGCGTTAAGCAGGAGAAGCTTAATACTACAAGAAATTGCAGTACAGGTGCCGGGATTCAAGTATCTTACAGACTTATATGGGGTAGATGCAGATTTTAAGGAAGCTTATGAAGCTTGCCAAAATCCACAGTTGAGAGACAATAGCCCATGGTTGAAATATAATATACAGGAAGGGTTGTTTTTCAAAAGAGGATAGTTGTGCATTCTTGAGTGTTTCATGCAGGAGAACTTGATCTAGGAAAAGCACAATGGAGGTTTGGCCTAGCACATTGGAGTAGATAAGACTCTAGATTAGCTGAGCCACTTCTATTAGTGGGCAAGAAGGAGAGGAGATGTAAAGAGATTTGTAAGAAGATGCAGGGTCTCTCAGCATGAAAAGAGATGCAGCCAGAATGCAGGGCTGTATACACCCTCACTGATTCCAAGCAGACCTTGGGACTCAATCATTTTCGACATTGTCTTAGGTTTGTTGAAGACACGGAGGGGTTATGATTCCATCATGGTGGTGGTGGATCGTTTCACCAAGATGGCGCATTTCATTTTCGGCAGAAAGACAAGTGATGCCACACATGTAGCACACTTTTTCTTTTTGGAGATAGTCAGATTACATGGCTTTCCAAAGTCCATCATCTCGGAGAGTGTTAGGCCCCTATACTACTAGTGTAACCCCTTATTGTTATTAGTACAACCCACTTATTATAGTGATGTACCCATGTAGTGCCCATATTGTTACTATTGTGCCCCATAGAAGCCCACTATTGTTATTATTGTGCCCTTACATTATTATTGTTATGTCGGCTCTGATTATGTTATGACCCCTTAGACTCCTATATATAGAAAGGAGGTCTTTTCATTTGTATCATCCAAGAATTGTTCATTTATGTAATGTAAAGGAGGTTGCCCCCTTGAAGAGGTTGAATTCTAAGGCGTTGATCTATCTCCTCTATCTTTTCTTGAGCTGGTTTCATAACATTTGGTATTAGAGCTTTGGATTCTAGGGTTTTGCTGCTCCAAACAGGTCATCATGGAATTTTCGCTATAACTTTTTTTCTGCGACGTTTCAGAAGTCGAAAAAAAAATCCATTTGAGAAGACATCGCGCTCTCACTTGGCTCTGAATTTCAGAACTGGTCACGCTATATTTACGGAGATATGATCTAAGGAAGTTGGTCTTTTTGCAGAATCCTAAATTACATTCCAAATAGGTGACCTGGGGAAAATCGTCATAACTTTCTCTCTGAGAATCAGATTGAAATTTTGTAAGAAGGTACAGAAAGAAGACGGACTCTAGTTTCTTGTATATATTTTTTAGAGCCAAAGGTCAAAGCAGGGAGACGTGGCACTTCGTACAAGTTTGCTCTATTGAATTAGTCTATAATCAGCTCACTGTGGGAGATTTGGCATAACTCTTCATTGGAGAATCTAATTGGGGTCAGACTAGTGGCATTGGAAAGAGGACACAGAGGACTACTACAGATCGTAGTTTCAGATCTTAAAGATCTGAAAGTACAGATTTACAGTCATTTCAAGAGCGAGCTCCTAAAATCAAGAAAAAGCAAGATGAGGAAGTTTGATGGCAAGGATCCGGTAAATTGGATACGTCAGATGGAGCAATATTTTGATCTACATGGTGTACCACTATTACAAAAGGTATGTATTGCATTTTCATATTTAGAACCATATCATTGTTTATGGTATAAAGGGATTTGTTCTCATAAAAAACTTGTTACGTGGTCAATTTTCACGGAGGAGATGATAGCACATTATGAGGATACAAAGAGCAACACCTTCTTTAGAGCAACACCACAACAATTGGAAAGAGTAAAAGGGCTTTGTGACATACTAGAAAGTAAATTTATGGCAACAATGAATTCTACCCGTCACAGCTATGAAGATGGAAGTGTTGTTTCTCCTAGCCTTCCACAACCTACAAGGGTTACACCACAACAATTGGAAGAAAAAAGAGAAAAAGGGCTTTGTTACAATTGTGATAGCAAATGCACTAAAGGTCATAAGTGTTCTAAGAAGAAATTATTTTACACAGAATATGAAGAGGAGGAAGAAAAGGATCAAGAAACATCAAAAGAAGAGGATATACGCCAAGATCCAACCCCAGAGATAGAAGAAATGAATTAGACCATATATTGTAAAGCATTGGCAGGAATTACCACTCCTCAAACTATCGAGATAGAAGGACATATCAAGAAGAAAAGTGTTCAAGAAGTGAAAGATCACATCGAGTATCAAGAAATGAATCTGACTGTATCTTGTAAAGGATTGGAAGAAATTATCACTCCTCAAACTCTAAAGATAGAAGGACATATCAAGAAGAAAAAGGTTCAAGTGGTGAAAGAACACATCGTGCATCAACAACAAGTTCAACAACTTTTAAAGGATAATGCCACTTTGGTGCAAAATCAAATGAAACAACAGGTAGATCAACATCGTAGTGAAATTTTTTTTGATGTAGGTGATTGGGTATTTTTACTGATACATCTCAAGCAAGCTATTTATGAGAAGGAAATGTTCGCAATATTACATGCACTTAAAAAATGACGACCTTACCGAATGGGAAGACTCTTCAAGGATGAGGATGTGGAAGCATTGTTTTGTGCTATTTCTATTATCCAACCAGATTGGATAAACAAAGCAAGGGATGAATGGAAGAAGGACGAAGAAGTATGGCCGCTTATTCAAAAGTTGCAAAAGATCCCAATTCAAAAAATATTGCTAGAAAATGAAGAGGAAGAAAAAACCATATTGGAACCTGGAGCAATCACAAAAACAAGAACCAGATAGCTACAAAATCGATCAATTTCAACGTATCTCATGAAGTGGAATAATTTACCCACTGAGATTCCACATGGGAGGACAATAATTTTATACAGAAGCATCAAGAACTACTCAAGTGTTGAGGACAACACTTTTTGAAGGAGAGGGTCATGTTAGGCCCCTATAATACTAGTGTAACCCCTTATTGTTATTAGTACAACCCACTTATTATATTGATGTACCCATGTAGTGCCCATATTGTTACTATTGCGCCCCATAGAAGCCGACTATTGTTATTATTGTGCCCTTACATTATTATTGTTATGTAGGCTTGATTATGTTATGACCCATTAGACTCCTATATATAGAGAGGAGGTCTTTTCATTTGAGTCGTCCAAGAATTGTTCATTTATGTAATGTAAAGGAGGTTTCGCCCTCAAAGAGGTTGAATTCTAAGGCGTTGATCTATCTTTTCTTGATCTGGTTTTATAACATTGAAGGATCTAGGCAAATTTGTCCATCAACGCGTTCCTTTGTCACTTGAGGGCTTCCTCGAGCAAGATTTTGATAGGATCTCTTGATCCCTCGTATTTCTTTTCATCCACCATGGGAGGCTGTCGGGTTTTGCAAGGCCGGTCTTGCAAAGGTTCGACCAGTTCAAGCCTTAACTCCTTATATCTTGACCTCGTTGGAGACATGCAAAGAAAAACAGAGAAAAAGTAGACCACTCTAATACCACTGATCCAAATTTAAACAAGAACACAACAAATTACAAAGATAACCATAAAAGAAAAGATGTAACAGAAATAATACTTCATTTAATTAATGTAAAATACCGAGATATGCTTACAAACAGAAAATGGAAATAAACAGCTAGGGCAATGGTAGCTTATCTCTGAGAAGATATGTGGTGGCTACATGCCTTTGAATTGGGTTACAATGAGCCTAGAAGGCCTATTTATTATTGAGAAACAATGGAAAACCCTAAACATCCAAAAAATTAACCCTGGAATATGAAACGCCAAACTGTGGGCCCCTGTTTGGGTAAATTGGTACATTAACTTCCTAGGGTCGTATTTTTGGCATACAATCTTCATTTGATGCGTAAAATATCTCGTTAGAAAGATCTATCCGAGAACTACAACTTTGGGAAGAGAAACATTACTCCATCGACTCATGCTGCTCCTAGTTTTCCCAAAAAATGTCGTTGAGGGCCTCAAAATGGCTCTAGAAGTTTAGGACCCAAAAAACTGCTAAAAATAGTAAATTGTGCTACAATTAAGGAAAATAAAATGATGAAAGAAACAATGGTGTGGGTCCAAGTGGACTTGGTAGGTGGCCACCAATATCCACCTAGAACAAAACACTTGAACTCATCAGACATCTCGAGGGTATGGAAACCTGGTTCTAGCACCACACCACCTCCACCACCACCATAGTTCAGTATGGTGAGCGCAATAAAGTTGCCAGTGTTCAAAGGAGTAGGGAATGAAGATCCAGACCAGTTTTGGTCTGTGGTAAAGGCTATATGGCAAGCGCAGGGATTCATGGATGACAATATAAAGAAAGCAACGCTAATCAGTGCTTTGCATGATCACGCACTAACATGGTACATTAAGCATTCCAATGACAATCCAAACGCAGGGATTACAGATATGCAAGTTGCGCTAAACAGGGAATTTAGAAGGCCAAAATTAGAGACAAACTCTATTATTAGATTTAAGGAAATTGTGATGCTTCCAGGTGAGACCCCTTGGGAGCTAGATCAGGGACTAAAGAATATTATTTAGGAAGCCAACATGACCTTCACGGATGTGAAACATCACACATGTTTTGTAGCATCGCGAACTCCACATCTGAGGACCACACTGTCACAGCAGAAGCTACCCACCCAGGGCGAAGCTTTGGAAATATCAATGAGACAACATGAGACCCCGATACAAGATCCTAACCTAGGGGTCCAACAAATCCATGCGCAATTGAAAAACTTGTGTATTGAGATGTAGAGTTTGAAACAAGACAGGACAACTTGCCCAGAGGCACGTGAGGAGGTATGGTGCATAAAGTGCAAAGGCCAAGGACATGACAAGGACCATTGTCTAGTATTCATGAACTAGCTGGCGAGAGGAGGGTCAATGCCATTGAGACCAGAGGCACAAGAAGGACTGAGCACGGTGCCTGCATTATGGTGCACGATTTGTTAGATAGGAGGGAAGCATGTTGTAGATAACTACCATCTATTACTGAAGTATACACATACATCTTAATAATTATTTTGTAATTTATGCAGATCAATAGGCCATGATGAGCACACTTTAGAAGTTATGAACTGATGATGGATCAGACTCCTACCTACAAAGTTCAGACTGAAACGTGAGCCCTCGACCAAAATGTAGGGATGGTGCGCACTAGATTTCAGGAGCGTGGATGCGGTTCAGGTGGAATGAGAGTAGGAAGGCAATGCGGACAACTGATTTGCTACAATGGGAGAGGGTTAAGGCATTATGGCCACAACTGTATAAATCCGAAAAAAGAATCATGTTTATATTGTACCCAGTTTGATCATGAGATGGAGGACTGCCACACACTGATAGCGACGTTGCATGATAAAGGATCACTCCAACCTCCCTTGAGTCAGAACCTACAAATGATGAAGTCTGAGCCATGCGAGGAGGACCTGAATGTAAACATCATGCTCTGAAGCAGTATCACAACAAGAGATGACAAAGAAAAGTAGCCCGAAGAGAGTGTCTGGGTTCAGAAGGCTCCAAGAAAGGAACCTTAATTTGATTTGGAGTGCACGAAGGAGATGTTCATGGAAGCTAAGAAGAGCTTCACAAAGGCCTCCACTTCAGGTAGTAAAGAGAAGCTAGAACTAGAGATGGACCCGTCAATGCTCACTACCTTTCTGGAGACATGTATGAAGCTACTACACGACAAAAAAATAGTGAAGGGGCTACAAGAACTCATCACTAGATGTGCTGGATCAGAAGAACCGTGCATAGTTTGGAAGCTTGGAAAGCACACAACACGAACATGAAGGCAGATGAGATTGACTGCACAAATCAGAGAATATGAAATGGATCAAGTGATTCTAGATCTAGGATCGGACGTAAACTTCCTACCAAAGCAGACGTGGGAGCGCATGGGCAAGTCTGCGTTGTAATGGTCTCCTATTCAGCTGCGAATGGTGAACCAACAAAAGATCCTACCCATGAGACGATTGCAGGCAATAATGGTAGATATCGAAGGTGTGAGTGTGCTTGTAGATTCCGAAGTGATAGAGATTGTTGATGAAAGCAATCCCTATCCCATGCTACTAGGAATAGATTGGGCCACTAACATGAATGGAGTGATAAATATAAAGAAGCATAAGATCATTTTCAAGAAAAGGTGACTTCGCATAGTGGTACCTTTAGACCCTATGGAAGGATCATGCTACACAGAACCAGTGCATGACTACAATAGCAAGGAAAATCTAGACTGTATTTACAAGATAACCATGTGGGAGTAGGACTGTGTAAATCCAACAATATTTCATGGGAGCGTGAAATCTCTTGCACTTCAAATTCAGACAAAGAGATAGAACGATGGCAAAACCGATTACATGAGGTAACCACGCTCAATTGCAGCATCATGACAAGGTCATTGCGCTGCGTGGAAATAGAGGTAAGAGATCTACCTATGTATGATGGGGTGAGCAAGGTGGATGATTTCTTGGACAAGTTTGAAAGAGAAGTAACAGAACAACAATGTTTTGATGCTCTGAAATGGGCACTGAACGCTACGCCTGCTAGATGGGGGGGTATGCATCAAAGAAATTTTGAGGATTGGCATGAATGCAGAAGGATGATGCTCACGTGGTTCAGAAAGCCTCAGATGAGGATGGAAGCTGAGTACGATGGACAAAATAGCCTGCGTGCCCACCTCTCCAGATGGGTACAACCGTATGGTATGCAACTTGCACAAACATACATTGTCCTCACGATGGGAAACAGGAAAACAAGCAGGAGCGGGCAAGACGATAGTGCAAATGAAAAAGTATGACCAAACCAAGTGTGCCACAAATTATATGCATGGAAGCCTTTGAGAAAGTATGCAAAGTACTGAACACAATCCTCCATGTGAAACGTACTGACTAGGACCTGCAGCAAGCTTACACTTCATAACCATTGGTGTAATTCCTATAAGTGACATGATCAACTTTGGTGTAATGGATTTGAGCGGACTGTATTTGGGTTCAATGTAAAGGTGATGTTGTAAAAGGTGAAAAACATCACCTTTTCCTATCAGATTTAAGAGTTCTAAAAATTCATCTTTCATTCCTTTCAGTAGGAGTGTTTTTAAGATCTCATTTTCCACATACTTAAGCTTTGATTTTTTAAGGTTGTAATGAAATCGCTCCACATAGTCCTCCAAGCTGTCATATTCCCATTGTATCAAATTGAAAATATCTTCATCGGCCTTGCAATAGTCTTGGTATTTTTTCAAGAATGTGTTCTTCATGCCCTCCCATGTTTGGATGCAGCTCCCACCTAGGCTCATGAACCATCAGAGACAAACTCCTTTTAGAGTAAGGGGAAACACTTTCAACCTTTTATCACTAGTACAATAATCATATACTCTACAAATTATTTCGAACTCAAATAAAAAAGTATTTGGATCTTCATTTGTCAAGCCATGAAAATTTGGTAGAGAATATGGGGGAATTATGTGCATTTGTGTCACTCCTCCTAGATCTTTGATAGAGAATTCAAAAGTAGAAATTTGAGCCATTTCTTACCATAATAGATGATGTTCTTCATATGTTTCTTCAAGGCTCCTTCTTCAAATGTTCCTGTCAATCGATTAGTGAAATGGGTCGTGCTTACATCACCACTTAAGTAAAATCATAAGGTTTGTTTTTCAAAATTTCTATTTTTTCTCTTAGTCATTCATATAGAAATTCAAACATTTATCTCTACCCTACGTTCTTTAACAATCCTGATGGAAAATCGGTGGGGGAGTAGGGCTTTTACATGCTATATATGGAGGTTCTTACCTTCCATTTTTAATAGCCAATTCTCTCCTAATAGGTGCTCATCAGATGCACACTACTCCTTAGAATTAGCTACAGTCTCCCTAGCAACGATGCCAAAATGTTGACTGACAAAAGGCATATTTTAACTCCTATTTATCTTCACATTAATTATCAATCAAGGTACAATTTTTTATTTCAAGACTATACTCAGTCTGAGGCAGCTATTTACTCAACAGTAATGTTTTGTAGTATAGTGCTTTAAAATGCAAAGGTAAATGAATGTTGGAAATAAAATCTAGTTGGAACAACAAGAAACTGAAATGTTCTGTAACTAAATCATTTACTCAGGGAACTACAGTAATCATCAGTCAAGGATGTAGTAGTAGTAACTCTTTCCTCTGTCAACTGATGTAAATGAAATAAAACAAGATCCTCAATCTGAGAACATAGATAACTATATTCAATGTTCTTTACAGTTGTTGATCTTTCAATCCACACTAAATAAAATAAATCGAAATGGAAATTCAATTAGAAATTCTTACTAAAACACACTTGTTGCAATATGAATTAAAAGATGAAATCAAATCCTTGCAGAAAAGAATAGTGGGTAAGTCTATTGAAAAACTAAATAGTAAAGGTCATCTTATAGAAATGAGATATTAATGGAAAGGAATAGTAATACTAAATTATTGAAGATGAACAACAACACTAAATGGAAATGAACCACAAAGCTAAATGAACAACAATACTAATTGGAAATGAACAACACTACGAAATTAATAGAAATGAGTAGAAATACTAAATAAGTAGCAACCTGTAATGCACGATAGAATCTGAAGTGAACAACGAAGATTTATAACCAAAATTAACAGCATAAAAATTTAAGTTGTAATGAATAGAAATATTTGTTATGGTGGAAGAAAATAGCAACATGATCCAATTGCGATTTCATGCACCAAACAATTTCAAGAAAATGTACAAGAACATGAAGTTAGAAAGCAATGCAACTCAAAGGCAATGAAAAGTAAATCAAACCATCACACGACTGGAACTATAAAATAATGGTACAGGTACCAAGTTGATCCACTAGGGCCATGCCCTTAGCCCTTAGTGAAGCACTTCTGGACTACTTTAGTACCAAAGAATGGAACAACAACCAAGTTATATATTAATCATCAGACTGGGCAGAGTTATATTAGTTTGTGTCTTCTCAGTAGCGAGAGTCTACAAATAAAATTACAATTCAAAATAATAATGCTCTCCTCCTCCCCTCCTACCCTATCCTATCCTATCTCTAATCTACTGACCCATTTAATTTTTTCTCTAATCATCCATCATGAATCATGAATCTTAGATCCCCTTCTCTGATCTCTATTTTCATTTAAATAGAGAGAGAGCAAAGAGCAGTTACAACAGAGATGATTACAATATGATTCTTATTACAAAATTGGATTACTCACAACAAATTGATAAATAAGATCCTATCTGGAATATCTCTTCATCAATCATTCAACAAGAATAGGTCAAATTTGGCATTGCAACTCAGATATTTTGGAAAACGGCCACAACAATGAATCTGAGAAAAACTTCTTCAGAGAACCTTGTGTTTCTCTTAGTACGGAGCAAGTTTCGGAAGACTGAAATGGACAAAACTAATTTGATTCGTTGTGGACAAAGCCCATGTTTCAGATTTTCCAGATTCTTCTCCATTTGCCCAAAATGTCCAATGAGAAATTGTCACTTCTTATTCCAACGAATTTCTGAGTTGGCACATCTAATGATCAAATCTTCAATCTGGAAAATATCTTAGAGGCTAAAATGGTGAACAAATTTATTAATAAACCATCATTGGTAAAAGCATGCATAATCATCAATTTATTAAAAATAAAGGAGAAGAAATAATATGTATCCATAAGAGCATAAATAATTAAAAAATATAATTATATGTTAAATTATGATAAATGACATGATAAAGAATGGTAGAGGTGGAATAGGTGTTCAAAAGAGATAATAATAATGACATATTAACAACCCAACACCCACTTGGTTAAGTACTAAGTGCACACAATGATGTATTGCTTTTGTTTGGATGGAGGGTCAATAGACTCGATGAAATCCATTTTGTACTTGTCAAATGGTTTGGAAGTCACTTGAGGTTGTGGAGGCATCTCATCTCTTGCGCTAGGTTTCCCCATCCTTTGGTACTAATCACAATGATCGGTATACCTCCTCACATTTTGGTGAAGAGTGGGCCAGTAATAACTAGATTACAATACCTTCACTGATGTTCTTTTGGCTACAAAATGGCCTCCACAAGGCCCATCATGATAGGCCAGAAGGATGTTGAAGACTTCCTCCTTTCAGACACATCTTCTTAGAATTTGATATGGACCTAGCTTGAATAGATTGCCCCTAATGCAAGTGAATGGTGCACTCTTTCATATGATCCTACTATTTTCCTTGGAGAACAAGTTTGGTGGAAACTATGCAGACAGTACGTAGTTTTCTATATCAACAAAGCATGGAGATAGAACTGAAATGGTGAAAAAATGTTAATCTAGTAACCAATCATCAACCATTCCTTCCTCCCCTATAGGAAAAGTCAATCTAGATAGAAAATCTGCAACAACATTCTTGTTTCCAACCTTATCAATAATATTGAAATAAAATTGTTAGAATAAAAGTAACCATCTAATAATCCAAACATTTACATCATGTTTATTCATCAAGTATTTAATTGTAGCTCGGTCAATATGTACAAAATGTTTGCTTCCTCCTGCTTCCTCTTGATTTGAATAACATCCATCTGTAGGGCAAGTGTTTGCATCATTTCACTCTTAAAATATTCCAACATGTTTCCAATTTCACTTTTTATAGATGTATTGGAAGAGGATGAGCTAGCCACTATTTGACTACCGCTACCCTTTCTCCTAGATGCCCTAGAATGGTTCTTAAAAATGGTCTTGATATCTTCATAGGGTAGTTGTTGAATGTCCCTTTTTAATAGCAAGTTTAGGATATCTATGAGATCTTCCATGACCCCCCTGAGTAGGACTAGCTTAAGTGACCGAGGATCATGTGTGCACCTACCCCTTTTATAGCTGAGCTAGAATATTTCTTCATAATATTCTAAGGACTCATCATGGCCCAAGGTCATTCTAAACAATTCCTCTTTTGTGTCTTTGGACCTACAATAGTCACTATATTTGTTGTTGAAAGCTCACTGCATCTGAGCCTAGGTACTGATACTATCCCCAAATAAACCCACAAACCAGGGTAGAGCTACATCATTGAGAGTGGATGGGAATAATTTCAACTTATGATTTTCAATGGTGTACTCATAATTTTTGCATATGACAATGAATTCAAATAAGAAACTATCTAGATCTTTTGAGATCAGGCCATGGAAATGAGGAAGAGGAGAGGGGCTTATGTTTTTCATATTAGCATCCCTGCTGGTTTCTCTGATGGGAAAAGGACCCTCAATTCTTTCTCTGTCTCCCCTTTCATTTCTATTTTTAGCCATTATGTTGGATGGAATGAGTCCTTCTTCTTCTGTTATAGGCTCTTCAAGAATCTGTGGTTTCTCACTTAAGGGGCCTTCTAATTCATAGCCATCGAAGAAGAGGGAAGATTGGTTGTTTGAAGTGGTGAGGATATGTCGTATAAATTTCCATAAGTTATCCCTATTTCTACAAATCATAAAAGAGGTGTTTTGTTTTCCTTCATTTTCAAGCTTTAAGACTAATTGGAGAATAAAAAAGAAAACTGAATTGAAACTAATTTTTGAATGAAGTCACTTGCTGAATGGGAAGGAAAGAAAACCAATTTACAAATATCTTGCAAGAATGAAACTAATAGCAGAATGAAAGATATAAGAAATGGAATAAGAAAAGAAGAAATCACATCTACTCAGACACCTCCTCAGCAATGCCACCAAAAAGGGATGAGCACCAGTATTGCAACAAGAATGTTGCAACACCTGGGGCTACCAACTTTTCGTCATCAACCTGGGCTTCTTACAAAACTAGAGTTGACAATGATGTATACAGAAGTATATGAAATGGGTCCATTCTTTTGTCACACTTGAGTTGGGCAATAGACCACTAGTGTTTCTCAAACCAACCTTCTATTGATTTACAAGAAGTTTGATTACTAATTGAGAAAGGAGAATTTTACTGTAATTGAGAGAATTGAAATGCCACCTACTGCAGCAAGGAAATACTAAAATAGATGCTTAGAACACACAACTCATCTAGCCTATTTGTTAAGGTACCTTGCTTCAAAAGAATTATAAGCTAAGACATTTGAATTCCTAACTAACCTACACATGAAATCTATTATAATCAAACACTTAACTAATGTGAACATGAATAATCATAACAACTTTTCCCTTTTTGTCTTTTTTGTGAAACATGAATGATAATTCTTATTGATAATATGGCAGGTGGGTTAGGTGTGGAGAGAGATGGTTGTGATGGGTCAAATGGATTGGGAGGAATGTAGCGGTCTTATCACTAGTACAAAATGACTAATTAGTTACTAAAAAAACAACTAAAATTTGCATATAAATGACTATTTTTCATTCGGGGAACAATAGTAGCTAAATTATAGTATCTTATAACGCGACCAACCTTTAGTCATTTTTAGCTTAGTCATTAAACGGTTTCCTAAATTTTACCATCTAGTAGTATATTTAGTCATAAATTTGGTCATAAATTTTTCATTGGTTTAGTCATTAACTGTCACAATTAATGACCAAATATATAACAAAATATGTTACTATATGAATCCTCAAAAAAATCAATTAATGACGAAAACGTTGGTCTTGTTATAAGATACTATAAATTAGCTACTAATAGTCATATATATGTAAATTTTAGTCATCATTTAAAACCAATTAATGACTAAAGAAATATGACTAAACTTTAGTCATGTTATAATATGTTGTAAATTAGCTACTAAGAGTCATATATATGAAAAAATTAGTCATCATTTAATAATAAAATATTTATCATTTGCAGTAGTCATCTATGTTTTTTTGGTATTTTTGTATTCATTATATAAATGATTGATTTAGTAGTTTCTATTCATTTATTTTATTCATGTTCATCATTAATTAATATAAACTACTAATTTAGTAGTTTTATATTGACTTTATGTGTTTATTACTAATCACTGTAAATTAATTAGTATGATTTTGGGATTAAATTTTAAGAAAATGTCATACAATGTGCATGCTTATCTAATATGATAACGCAAAATTACATATGTTAATTACAAGACTAAATAATATCAAGTGCAAATAAAAATAATTTAAATCATATAAATTTTATTATATGAAATATCATGTATTACAATATGAGTTTCCAACCTAGTCTAGGTTGGACTACAATTTTCACATGAAATATTGTTTCATCGTTTCAAAACATTATGAATGTGTTTGTAAAGCATTGCAAGTGAATTCAACAACTCTGAAGGCTTTACCATCAGTCTCTATGAGTGTTTCTTATGCAAGATCTTGGCTCTAAGGGTATCACTGACAAATTATCTTCTCTCTCTCATTTTTCATTTGTCGATCCAGTCTTATTGTTCTCCCCTTTCTTCAATTGTTGCTTCTTACCATCAATATTGAGTTCCTCTCCTGAAAAAGAAAGAAGACACAATGTAGAGTATAAGACATGGAAGAAGATGAATTCTTATATAAAAAATAATGTAGACTATCAAAGATTTATATGACATATACCTCAACATTCGATAGTGGCCACTATGTGGCTAGATGATCTATATAAATAAATCAAATAAAATGTCACCATATAAAATGGAACTAGAGGGGGATTAATCATGCGTGCTTGGATTTATTGTATGTGCACACATCATATTGCTCACTTCTAATTGTATCCAAAACAAAGAGTATGCACAATGACATGTAGTGACATGTGGGTGTCTATTTGACTCAATGATATGCTTGATTTTTTAGCCCATTCCAATCCTACCAAAATGAAATTAAGAGAGATAGAAACACAAGAAGGACTATCAATAAATGCAATTAGAGACTTTAGAATTCAACCCAATTGTACATGAATGTAACGGTAAGTATTTGCAGCTCCCTAGTCATCGATAAGCATCAAATCACAATATGAAAAATTCCTTGCATCAAGATAATTTTGTTGCACCTACACTAATCCTCTGCAGTAGTCCCTTGAATTGCCTATAGATATAATTTTAGAAACAATCCTACTCCTGCAATTCTTCCCTATATGGATCACCTTTGTCCAACCCTATTGATAGTTATTTTCCAAGGCAAGATAATATAACTCCCCAATTCCATCATTACCTTTCAAAACAATCCTTGAGTATTTTCGGGTGATTGTTGAACCAGTGTCTACTCAGGTCCATAAAATCTTTGATTTGTCTCCATCACAAAATCCTCTTTTCATAATAAAATTGTAAATCCCACATCTACATTGCTCGTCCCCGACATACCAGTTCTTTAAGGTGGAATACTTTATAATTTCTCCCTCGATGCAATAGATATCCACTACTATGGCATGGATATGAATGGTGTCATAAAATGGTATAGTTCATCCTTCAATATATGTCACAAAACTCCTCTCACATCACATAACTCCTCTCATCTTCAAAAATAAGATTCCTCTCAAAATTCCTAGTCTCCATCTCATTCATCCTGAAATAAGTGGATATTTTAATATGTAATAAAGTGTGCTTGAATATTTAATGTAGCATAAAAAAATAAAAATTCAATGTAGCATAATAGTTATTAGTAGGAGAAACAACTCTGCCAAGCTACTTCCTAAGTAGATAAAGATACTCCTAAATTACCTCTTATAACGAACAAAATATAACCTCAACTGCCTATATAATCTACCTATGCATGGTAGCAATGAAAACATTGTCGAAAACAACATCTACAACAACGTTGGCCAATCTCTTCTTATAGTCAAGGGCACTCCCAACTTTTGAAAAGTATCAAGCAAGAAAAGGTCCACCTCATCCAGTCTCCTCTTCTTCTTCTACTCTCTCTATTTAGGTTTAGAATAATACCAAAGGTCTTTGAAATTAATGGGTGGGTAAAAGTTATCAGACCATTGAGTTCTTCCATTTTTAATGATTGTTTGTAAGAATTGAATCTAAATTGCAATGGTCATTCAAGTTCCTTCTTTTTTAGTGAAATTAACCTAATATTTGGAGAGTTGTAAGGTTTAATGGATCTAAGTACTACTTAAAATATAGTAACATGGTTTAAAACTATGGGTATTGAAATCAGAATCTAAGGATGAAACATAAAATATTTTATGTTCATGATTACAAGAAATTTTAATTCCATGGAACAAAGTTTGAGGAAGCTCTAGCATTTGCATCCTACTAGAAAATTTTCTTGCATCACTTGAGTCCTTTTAATTTTTCCATGGTAGAGTCCATTACAGAAGCAATCAACCACTAAAAAAAAGGTGAAAAGGAAAAAAAAAAATCAGGCATTCTGAAACGAGAAAACTTACAGTGGAGGGAATTAATCTATACAATAAGGACATGAAAAATGCTTACTTATCCATCGTCTTCTGATGAATTGTTGGCTGCAACCAAGATCTACATTATCATAATCATTAAACCCTTTGTACAATAAGTACATGCAAAATACCTACTTGTATATTGTCGATCATAATCATTAAACCCTTTGTACAATAAGGACATGCAAAATGCTTACTTATGCATTGTATTTCGATGAATTTTTGGCCGCAATAAAGATATATATTATCATAATCATTAAACTCTCAACACTAATCATTAAAATCTCAACTCTAGATAAAATATATCACTTGATCATATCAACCCTCAAGATTATTTACCCGTAAGAAAAAAATCCTATTTAGAAAAAGAAAGAAGAGAGTTGAAATTCATACCTATGTACAAATTACTAAGGTATCATAATCATTAAACCCTCAACTCTAAATAAAATTTGCGCTATGATCATATAAAACCTCGAAATTATTTACCGATAAGAACAAAAATCCTCTTTAGTAAAAAGGAAGAAGAGAGTCCAAATTCATACCCATGTACAAATTACGAAAATATCCACGCCCAATGACCTTGCCCTTGCTCCATCTAATTGTTGATAGTCTCATAAGGTGTTTCCAATGCAAAATCCATCTCGGGTTCGAATCCCATGAAATCCATCAATCAAGTTGATGGTATTCCTTATTCTGAAATTTCCACACAAATAGAGACAACGCAAAGAAAAATACAGTGTTACAATGTGATGTTT
>APFE031678820.1:6945-19152 GCA_000404065.3 Pinus taeda
TACATTAAGAAGGCTGAAAACAAATACATGCATGTGCATTTTCATTTAGACTGCTTGGTTTGATTTAAGACAGTTCATTTAGCATGTGCTCTGTGCTCTTTGTTGAAAGATTCTTAACTTTCTTTCCTTAGTAGCTAGGATTTTCATTACCAAAAGAAGATTGAACGTTTGTTTATCATCTTAGTCTGCCTTTTAGGAATTGTATGCACATCATGCGGTGAACCTTAAAGGAAAATTTTTAAGCAAGATCAACTTAAAATAAATTTAATGAATTTAACAATGCTTTGGAACCTAACGCACAACATCTAGAGGTCTAGGCTAGAGATGTATTCCAACATCGTAAAACCTGGTAACTATAGTTTTCATTATTGGTTGGGTGATTCCTCCACTTTGAGATGGCAAGTGCCAGTACGGACTTGTGCTCCCACATACCATCGAGTATATATTGGGAGACCACAATAGGCTGCATCTTTTATCTTTAGGAAGTCGTGTCTGCCGCCCTATCGATCACAATGCACTGAACACAGCATTCAGGAAGACTGACTGCCGTACCATAAAAAATATTTTGTAGTTTTGCAATTGGTTTGGTAATCCCCTCTGCCTAGAACTCCAGAGTATTCTATTTTTCTCCTTTTCAGACTCCTTAAAAGAAAAGGTCCTCTGAGTACTTGTCACTTCAGGCTCAATAAAAATCGAAGGCGACTAGAGTCATCTTTTGTTTTTTCTCGACTCTTTTAAAGTTGAAAAAACGAGTTGTGTCAAAGCGTCTAAAATTCATTTAATTCGAAGAAAAAAAATTCCCTTTTATTTTGAGTTGATCAAGTAATCCACAATTGTGGAAGAAAGTCAATCAAAGCCCCGTCATTCATGGAGACTTACAAGTCAACTGTCGTTGACTCCAGAAGCGAAACCATTCTGGAAAAAGCGAACTCGTTTGACCGGATCAAAGTCCCCTAGGTTGGTTGGAGCAAGCACTCCAACATCCTCAGAGACTCCGGTTACTCTGAACATTTCTGGTATCCCTGCCGCTACAGAAGAAATTCCGCAACAACAGAAGGACATTACAACTGATCCTACAAATTATATCTTCTTCAACACCAAAAATATTTTACGAGCTTGACGATCTACCTCTTCCTCCTAGATTGATTTCCATAGAATAGATTATGGAAGATCCTCCATCTAACACTCCAATGCAATTTGGAGCTGGGATTGCCCTGTGTCCTTCTTCATCAGAAGATATTTACCCGCCATCGAAAGTTCTTGAAGAATCGCTAAGGAATCTCTTGGATATGCTTCATATGTCTGAACAACCATCGACATCAAGGACTGTGTTACCTAACATAGCAGCAGTAGAAGCTCCTTCTGCTACTCCGACAATGTTCGTCGGCGTGCCATCTGTCCCAACCAGCTCTCAATCATTGGATGGAGTCCCTCAAGGGGCTATTTTGACAGTATGGACTATTCCCGTTTGTTCGTCCGGAATTATATCTAGAATCTCTTACGTTGAGTCTCAACAAATTGATCCTTCGCAAGGTCAATTTGGGCAAACTAGTTCCCAAAGGCAAATCATTCCTTTGAGTACTGGATTACCGTCATATGGAGGGTCGTATACCCTTTCATTGCCTTCCTTGGAAGGAAAACTATGTGTGAGTTCATAACAAAATTTGGGTTATGCTGGAATCACGACTAGCGGTTGGGTGCCAATCCTACTTCAACAACCAAGAGTTGTATGCTCAATGCAACAAAGTTTACCTATGACAAATATATCCACTACGCTAGCTATTGTGGCAGTATCACAAGTACAAGCGTTACCAGTTGTATGCCAACCTCAAGTTTCGCAGGTTGTAATACAACAATCTCTTGTACCTACGACACAACTGCAATCACCAACTAGTGGAATGGCACAGGTTCAAATGGGGAACGCCAACCACCATCTTGGTCAAATAGTCAGTACTGGACAATAGCCCATGGCATCACAACCATGGTTGGTGCAACACCAACAACCGCAATTCCAGCAAGCTTACCAAGGATATGAGCAACAAGTCTTTGCAAGTAATGGGTAGCCGTATCAACCATATCATAATGGTTATGCCCATCAACCTTACCATAGTTACCAACATCAAATGCATTATGCTGGTTTGCAAAGACCAACTGCTCAATTGATTCCATCTTATCCTGTGATTGCTCAACCAAGCCTGAATCAGCAGTTGCCTTTTGTGGCAACTTTAGAGTTACCAGATCTAAGTCGACTAATGAGCGATCCAATTGCCTATGCCCCTTGGTGGCTGGCGATTCTGCATAAAATTCCGTCTGATATTCCTAAATTTAATGGAAATCCAGGTGAAGAACCGTCGAATCATGTGATGACCTTTCATCTATGGTGTTCATCAAACACTCTTAATGATGATTTGATCAGGCTTCACCTCTTTCAGCGAACGCTAACTAGTCCGGCAGCAAAGTGGTATATCGAACTGCCTAGAGCTTCGTTCGATAACTTCAGTACCCTAGCCACAACCGTTTTAACCCATTTTCAGTTACCTATAAGGTATGAAGCAGGAATTGAACTACTTACCAATTTCAAACAAACGACAGCCACTCACATATCTGATCATATTCATGAATGTTGACGTTGTCGTAGAATGGTAAAAACGTATGTTCCTGATCAGCTATTGGCTGAATGGTTTATTAAGTCACTATTACCTGCTATTACAGAAGATGTGGCAAAGGGAGGAGTCTTCACCGAAGAGCAAGTTATTGCTTGTGAACAATATCTAGACTTGATCTATACTCAGTCTGGCACGCTCTACGATAAAATCCCTGATGCTCCTAGACCAGAATTTTTCGTTCCTCCACCTCCTAAATCAAATAAGGACTTTCATGCTGGCGATGGCGTGATAGGCATGACAAGCACTAAAACTGTAAAGGCTACATCGAAGAAGGCCCGCACGGTTTCGAGTCAAAATGCAAATGAAGAATTTCTAGCCTTGGAAGTAAATGCTGTGTCGACAGACAAAGCCAAAGAACCCAAGCAACCAGGAGGCAAGAAGAAAAAACAACGGAAGAAGAAAAACAAGGAGGACTCATCTCCTAGAAAATCTTCTACAAACCCTTCTAGGGATAGGAAACCAAAAACTCCATGTCATATATGTGACGAGGATCACTGGACCAAAGAATGTCCATATAAAGATGAACTTAGAAAATCCTTCAAGAGTTCAAAAACCTCAGCTGTATTGACTGATCCGTTTCCAAACCCAGGAATAAATCTATTTGCTAGCAAAAATGCTTCCCCGTCCCAAGTGCTAATGTTGTCAGTTTCAAAGCAACTAAATGATGCTCTGGTATCGACAAGGAGTAAAGATTACGGGAATCCAGAGATGTTGAACAACAAGGATAATGATCAACCTAGTAGTTCAACAACAACTTCGACCGAAGTTGTGCCACCCATCATTCCTGAATTAACAATAAAACCACCAAAGGGAGTAGTACACAAATCGACATTTAGTCCTCGTGCCCAAGAAGCACAACACTATAATATAGTGGAGGATTTAGCCCAATCACCCTCCGCGATGTTGACTCTTGAGGTACTGTAAAATTGCTCCTCCCAAAAGCAGGATTTATTATCAGCAATAGGTGGGATTGACACAATGGATTCCAATCTTGTATCTTTTAATCACAAAGGATACGATCCTCAGTTACTAGCTCAACTAGGTTTCCTCATTCAAGTGAAAGCCCTCAACAAAACTGTTCATAGAACAATTATTGATGAGGGGGCATCCACATGTATCATGTCAATGAGGTGTTGGAAAACTCTAGGGTCTCCATCCTTGTCGCGATCATCGATGACATTAAAAGCATTTGATGGACGAACATACACCCCGTATGGAATATTAAGTAACTTGCAAGTTGAACTAGGGGGAAAAATAGTAGAAATCGATGTTGAAGTCATCGAAGGAAACCTCGATTACAACATCCTACTGGGAAGACCCTAGATATACGCCATGCAGCCATTGTGTTGACCTACTTTAGGAAAATTGCATTTCCTTCCCAAGGAAGAATTGCAATCATCGACCAACAAACTTTTCTCCCCAACAGTTCGCAAGTTATGGGAAGCATTCCGATGATCCATGGAAGCCCTAGCACACTTCACAATATTGGAGTAGGCCTACTAAAAGACCGCACATTAATGGGAACTTTTACCCTACTGCCTCCAACCAATTTGGTGGAAGTGGCTAATGTAGGAACCTACAATATGATATCTTCCATTCAAAAGATGTCAGAAAACGATGTTAAAATGGATCATCTACAGGTATTGCCTCTAACCCCACTGCAAATATTATAGCAATCAATGTTTTCAGCATGGGAGGCAAACTCGTGTCAACGCTCATCAAACGTTTGGATAGATAGGTCTAAGGAATATGGCACCCCTTCAGATCCTTGGTCACAACTACACTCTATAGGCGAAGGAATCATTCAATCGATGATGATTGACGGGGCACCATGGGAAGATTACCGCCATTGTTCCCATCTTCTGAACTGGAAAGAAGATAATTCCAGCAACCACACCATCCTTTAGTATTTGACTTTCTGACGAATACTGTAAATACGGTGGATTTCGAGAGAAACCCATCCAATATCGAAGAGACTACTGCCATAAATATCTTGACCAAAACAAATGTTGTAGAGAATATTCATGTTGGCAAATCTTGTTCTTCCTCAGAATTGGAAATATATAGTGCTCTCTTTCATGAGTTTAGAGATGTCTTTACTTGGTCATATGACGAAATTCCAGGTATTGACTCGAGCATATTTGAACACGAAATTAAGGTGTATCCAGATGTCAAACCGGTACGACAACGGCTACGGTAGGTGCACCCCAAGAAAGCCGTTGCCATCAAGGCAGAAGTTGAAAAACTCCTCCATGCTAGTTTTATTTACCCCGTTCCTCTGACCCATTGGGTATCGAATACTATTCCTGTGATGAAGAAACAAGGAATGATTAGAGTGTGCATCGATTACAGGGATGTAAATCAAGCTTGTGTGAAAGACAACTACCCTACACCCTTTATTGACCAGATAATTGATGAATGCGCCGGATGTGAAATCTTTTCATTTATGGATGGATTTTTTGGGTATAATCAAATAATATCCGCCCACATGACCAATCAAAGACTGAATTCATTTGTCTGTGGGGCACATTCGCATATCGCAAGCTACCTTTTGGTTTGAAGAACACAGGGGCAACTTTTTAGAGAGCTATGAACTATGCTTTCCATGAGATCAAAAACATCGTTCAACCATATCTCGATGATCTTCCAGCTCATTCGTGAAAGCGGACTGATCATCCGCGCCATTTTAGAGCAATATTTCTACGTTGCCGACACTACAGGATACGACTCAATCCGCACAAATGCGTGTTTTGTGTCAATTTTGGTTGTTAACTTGGCTTCGTGGTCTCAAAGGATGGGATTTGTCTCGACCCATGTAAGGTTCAGGCAACATCGATTTGCCTCCACCTTCAAACTTGATTTAGATTCAGAAACTCCAAGGGAAAGAAAACTTCCTTAGGAGGTTCATTCCAAATTACGCCGAACTAGATAAAGGTTATACTTGTCTATTGAAAAAAGAAGTACCCTTCGTTTGGGATTAGGTCACGCAATATTCCTTTGATGCTTTAAAGCAATCTCTAATACAAGCGTCATTAATGTATGCTCCTCATTATCAAAAAGACTTTAACCTGTATCTGGCTGCAGCAGATACAACCATAGCAATGGTTTTAGTTCAAGAGGATAATGGAATTGAACATCCTATATATTATTTAAGCCGAAACTTAAATGATACGGAAATGAAAAGCTGGCCCTAGCAGCTGTTCAAGCGATACAGAGATTTCGACACTACGACCTCTTCAGAAAAACAACTATTTTATCAGATTGCAACTCCATGACTTATATATTGTCGCGACAGTTGCTGGGGGGAAAATATTCAAAATGGATAGCAATTCTACAAGAGTTTGATCTGGAATTCAAAAAATCCAAATCAAAGAAAGCCCTGGTATTCACGGAGTTACTATGTGATCTCCCATCGTTTTCCAATGATGCAACATCTGAAGAAACAATCATGGATGAAAATTTGTTTCTGATATCTTCAACCGATCCATGGTATGGAGATATAATCGTCTATCTCCAGAACAAACATATAGGTCTAACACCTCACGTCCGAACAACGACGGATTGATGCCAAGCGAAAGAATACATGATCGTCGTTGATACCCTTTACCGTCATGGTATCGATACAGTTCTGCGGAGGTGCCTCACCCATGAGGAGGCCGAAAAAGTCCTGAATGATTGTCATTCAGGCGCATGTGGGGGCCATCAATCTGGTTATGCTACGACGCAAAAAATTTTGCGAGTAGGATACTTCTAGCCAACAATGTTCAAAGATTGCATAACTACAGCTAGAAGTTGCCATGCTTGCCAAATTTTTGATAGCAAAACCAGAAGACCACCCACACCGCTGCAACAAGTAGTTGCTGTTGGGCCATTCGCCAAATGGGGCATAGATTTCATGACATATAACCCCACCTCGGCTGGGGGGCATGGGTATATCATAGTCACGGTAGACTATCTTACCAAATGGGTCGAGGCGATGCCTACATTAAACAATAATGGCGAAATGGCTGCCCTTTTCTTTTTTAATCACGTAGTCTCCAGATTCAGCATTCCACAAGCCATAGTCATAGATCATGGATCACATTTTCAAAATCACATGATGGTTGAGTTGGCTGCCAAATTAGCACTGTCCCACGACAGCTCTACTCCATATTATCCGCAAGCTAATGGACAGGTTGAGGCGATCAACAAGGTCCTAAAGCGCATGCTGCAAAGAATGATCGGAGTCCATAAGTGGGATTGGCACTTGATCGTGTACTTGGCCTTGTGGGCATACCAGAAATCGGTAAGAAATGCCACCGGGTTTACACCTTTTCAACTTGTGTACAGTCTAGAAGCAATCTTGCCTGTTCAATGTGAAATCTTGTCCCTTAAACTTGCAGTCGACCTTCTCCCCAGAACCTCAGAAGAAGAGGCTCGTTTCTTGGAACTAATCCAATTGGATGAAACCCATCGCGATGCAGCTTCAGCTAATGAAACTCATAAGGAATGAGTCAAAGCGCAGTTCGACAAAAATGTCAAACCTCATGTCTTCTCAGAAGGTGACCTAGTCTTACTTTACGACCAGGAAGTCGATAAGCTGGGAGCAGGGAAATTCAAATCATTATGGATGGGTCCTTATATTGTTAAACTTGTATTAGCAAAAGGATCCTACGAGTTGATGGACTACGACGGGAGTCCACTGGCGCAACCTTGCAACGGGTTGTACCTCAAGCGTTACTATGCTTAATTCCACATAGTAATCCTCATGCTTTTGTTACATTTTTGTTTTCGCCAAGAGCAAATTATTTTTGTTAGGTAATCCACTTTTTACATTCATTGCAGATGTCGAACCTATTGTAATCATTCGTTGGATATGCCGATGGAGTGAGTCATAGTTCGCAGAACCTGTCTTCTGCGGCATAGGCCATTTTCAATCCCAGCGGCGAGTTAGTAACTTTCAGAGGGGAATGTATTGGTCAGTCGACGAACAATATCGCTGAATACAGTGCATTGATAGAACTCCTCTCTGATGCCATCACACATGGCATATGCTGACTTTTCGTCAGGCTAGACTCACATCTCGTCATTCTACAACTCACTGGCATCTATTCCGTGCGGAATCCAGCTATCTATCGCATGTTCCTAAGAGTCAGAATTTTGGAAAGACAGTTCGATTTCATTCAATACCAACATATTTCCAGAAGTTTAAACACATTGACAGACTCATTGGCAAATTATGTGTTAGATAGACATTTGCGACATTTATAAGAAGAAGCATCACATCAATATATGCAGCAGGATCATGTAATTTAACCAAAATAAAGCTCTGAAAATTAAAAATATATACATAACTATTTATAGTTTAGACATAATGTTCTATAACCAAGACAAAATTGGTAAAATGACCCAAAACTCAAAATTCTAGGGGGCACCCTAGTCTAATGATGTTGGTGATAATAAGTCACCACTTGTGCAATCATGTGTAAAAGCCTAGTCCATCGACTCAGCACTCCAGTAGTATGTCGCTGCAACCGCAGACGCAGCTCATCGGTCCTCACATCTGAGATACCAAGGGTAAGACCCTCGATCTGGTCCTGTAGTGCTAAAAGAGTCTCGACCACGTCAAGGTTGTGAAGGATGGCCTCCCAACAGCCTCTACTGCTGGAGCGGCCGCTGGGTCTCTATGGCGTACTACCGGTCGAAATGGTCCAATATCTGCATGAGCACATGAGTTTTGATTAGTCTTGGTCAAAAAAACATAAGAAAATTATAAAAACAATGAACAGAGATATGGTCATAAGATTTACCCATAGCACCCCATTGCTCGCCAGCCAGCAGCACCAAATCCGGGTCACCCTGGACATCCATGCCAACATATGGAAACTTGGCATAAACCATCTCTTGACGATTGAACCACTTGAAGAAAGTATCAGAAAAGGAAATCTGAGGCTAGCCAACATGCCGAGACATGAGGTCAACCCATCTCTGCATCCGTGGTTCAATCGGTGGAGGTAGGCCAAGTGAGATGTACTGCGGCTGCATCAGTGGGATCCTCTCCAATGCGAAAGTGGTCAAAATAGAACCATAGGCGAAGTTCTTGGATCTTCCACTTTTCACCTTGGTTAGTTGTTCTTTCATCACAGAGAGTACTGCATCACACCAGTTGAAAACCTTTGGTTCAAGGCATTCCAAAGCATACTGCATGTAAGACCTGTTAGCTATGTGAAGAGCAGAACTACCAGCCAGTCTAGCAAAAGTGAACAAAATGGTCCACAAGGGCTGGTCAGTGACATCTCGGATATTTATCTTGTCGTCCGTACTCGGCTGAGATCCCTCTCTGCAGTGCAGGCGAATATACTCCCTCACGAACTCACCCCCACAGGCAGAGCCCGATAATGAGAGAGGGGCACCATGCCTCGATAAACCGGTCAGAAAATAGATGTCCATGACAGTCAAGGGGATCGATTTTCCCCTAATCTGGAACACCTGGTTGATAGGATCCCAGGCATTGAAGAAATATTGCAACAAGTTTATTTGTTTCCTCATGCTAGAGATACAGAAAAACTTCAACAAGCTACAGTTCCGCAATGCAACTATTGTGCCCGGATCATGTAAAGCAACAGTTTCCTCTTCTTCGTGACTCGTGTTCTCGCCATGTAACAACCATTTTGCTCCAATGAATCTTTGAAAAACAAACAAGAGAAGAGTAATGATCTTCATTTGGTAAAAAACAGGCAAAAATCTATGAGAAAACTGTGCAAAAAATTTCCTCTCTGCGCCCATCGCACCCCAGTAAGTGTACTAGGAGTGATGCATACTGACTAGTCAGTGAGATGACCAGTATGCATCACACCTTTCGATTAAGGAAGGGTGCGATGGGGCTAGGGCGAGTTGTTGAAACCCCAAAGGCTCAGCAGAGCAAGGAAATAGGCTCAGAATTCAAAAAGAAAAGAACGCAATTGAAGAGCACAAGTTTAGCTCCTACCTGGTCCATACGGCATCAAGAATTGTCCATAGAATCTCCCAGAATCAGCTGGTGAAAATCGGGGGGGAGAAGCACCTCCAGAGCTCCAACAAACCAAGTTCAAATGAAATGGTAAAATGAGAGGTAAAAGTCACTTTTAATTTACCATTCATGTAATTCGAGTAAAATATTAGTGTTCTTAACTCATTTATCAAGCATATGTTTTCATTTCTAATCAGTTTGACCAAGCAAATGAATAGGTAGTCCAATATTTGAAAGAACAAAATGCTAATGGTGAATCAAGGACTCAATGACCATTATCACGAGCAATTTTAGCTCATAGTTCAAGCTCGTTAAAAAATAAACATAAGTCATGAGCAAATGTTTCCCCCAGAGTTTAAGCTCATTAAAAAATGAACCGGTAAATGACCATTGTGAATGCCTTATCGCCAGCTTTTGAGCCTTGGTCGTGTTCTCACCATCACTTCCACTCTGTTTTTAGCCGATCATTCACCTCCATATGATTGTTTACCCTTTCGAGGAACATCTGCGAAGAGTGATTCTATTAACCATCCTTGTGACACTGCCGTGATTGGAAAATTCCAAACCTTACCTGGAATGAGTTGCTACCCGAAATCATCACTCGTTCCTCGAAAATGAGTCTCCTTTAAGCTCTTTTCAACTCACTCGTAAAATATGAAAAGATTTCTGAGCGATTAGCCTCTCCAACTCATTAAAGTCATCAGAAGTGCCATCCATCCTCGAGGTTTTAATCTTTTTGGACCTGAGGGATTATTACACAAAAAGATCGATCACTTGTCTTGTTCGGCTCGTTAAAACTATCGAAAATTCTTCCCTTTCGTATTATTTTATGCTTTTTCAGACTTAAGGGATTATGTGACGAAAAAAATCTTTGGAGTCTCCTTTCCTTCCCTTTCAGACTCTCTAAAATTGAAAAGGACCGAGTTATCTTTGTCGTTAAACTTGTTAAAACCGAATAGCGACAAAATCGTCCAAATGGACAAGAACGAGTTTCACTGTCGTTAGGCTCGCTAAAACATAGCGATAGGTTCGTCCGAAGGGCAGATTACAAAACAAGCATATGTTATCCTCCTCAAGCTTGACAAAAATAAAGAGGTACTGGTCAACAATGACTGTGGAAAATTGGGAAGAAAACTTGAAAAAAACTTTATTGGTAGCAAGCCGCTCTTGAACATGACACTTTCCTTCCGCATCCAAGCCGGGTTGGGTTGTTCCGTTCACTAGTCATCACCATTGGTCCATCACACCATCCATCTTTTGGGTTAATGCTACCAATCCATCATCAGTGTCGCCGATATGTTAAAGAGAAGTCATTTGCACAATTCGCCTGTGTCTCACCCACTGCAATACGTTCATGGTCCATCATTTCATGACCGCCACCCTGAACCCTGTATCGTCAAATCATTGTCACCTCCAAAATAATTTGATTCATTCCATGTCATTGATGTGGGATTCATTAAGGCCCTCCTGCGACAGGTCAGTTCTTGTTGACATCAGCTCATTATCCAAGAAGTCGACCTAGGAACAACCCTTTCAGTACTTTGAAGCTTGCAGGCCTCAATGGCAAGCTTCTCACTTTCGGCGACAGGTTTACATCAATGGCCTTCGACTGAGAGATTTGGCGTGGTGTTCAATGCCAAGTCCTTTTTCACACCATGTGAATTTTACTATAGTACCTTGAGGGTCATTGTCATTATTGGCGATTCCTCTCACGCCTGTTAACAACTTACATCATTGGCTGGTAATCAGGCAATGTCTTTCCATGTTCGAATCCAGAACATTTTTCACATGGATCGACTTGTACTCCGAGTGAAGATTGAATGAGTTTTGAAGACCCCGGATCTAGTTTCATTGATCCAGGCTGCGATATATTCAGGAATATAAAGACATCAAATGTACATCATTTCCGAACAGATGATCATCCAAATCAAAGGATGATAAGTCCGAATCATCATTCTGCCACACAGACGATTGTCTGTCCTATGTACATGAAAATTAATTTATAAAGCTGAGGATGGGAATGCCCACCTCAGCTAGATCATGAAAAAATGTTGTCAAAATAATGTATTGTATTGTATCTTATTACAGGTCACCTCCCAGCTCGAAAAAAGTTCGGATCCTCATGGTAAAGCATTTCACCCGACATCAAAAAGATTAATGACCTCATGCTTTAGGGGGAAACTGTTATAGGCATTTTTGGGCACTTCAACCCAAATCATAAATGTCCATAAACTAAGGGCTCCTAAGTCCCTAAAAGTGTTGCTTCACTGCCTAAAGGAACAAGGTCAGCTGATTACATCATCTCCTAGAAGTTCTCCAGTAAAAACGGCTCATAAATGGTAAAAAATGGACCATACTGAAAACCCAGTGCAAAGGGTGTGATGCATATCACCTTCCCAGTGTACAGGATGCGATGCATACTGAGTGGCTCCTCTGTAGGGTGCGATGGTGGGGAATGGAAAAATGGTAGGGACAAATTGCGAGGTGGAAGATCATGGAATCTTCCAGAAGCTTCCCCTCTGACACTTGCCTCTCTGTTTTCGACCAGGGATG
>APFE031678830.1:0-28028 GCA_000404065.3 Pinus taeda
TTGATTCATAATTTATAAATAAAGATTTTAATCTAGTATATAGAAGTATTATAAAAAAATTAATTGGAGTAAATTTTCATTTGGAGCAATGGGTTGTATAGAAATAGATTTGAATGTGTTTTAAAAATGTTATTTAAAAAATTAATAATATTTTCAAATGTATATTTAGTACTTTCATATTTTTAATTATAATGTATATTTATAAATTAATTTTTGTATAGTTGTTATGTTATTTCTGTGAAATATTGATGATTTAAAATTACATGTATTTATATAGGTAATTTTTAGTTTGATTGTAGGTTTAGGTTCCTAGAGGATTAACAACAAAATCAATCATTGATTTTTAAATGTGTATCTTGTGCTTTTACATTTCTTAATTAATAATATATATTTATAAATTATTTTTTATATAATTGCTATGTTATTTATGTGAAATATTAATGACTTAAAATTACATGTATTTATATAGGTAATTTTTAATTTGATTGTAGATTTAGGTTATTCCAAGATTAACCACGAAATCAATCATTGATTTTTTAGGTAGCCTATTCAATGACCAGAATCTACAATTAGATTCCGCAATTATTTTATAAGTATCTTGTTTATGTGACATACCAATGACTTAAAATGACATGCATATATAAATTACAAAAAAAATGCATGGTTCTTAGGATTATGAAGAATCTACAATTAGATTCCGCAATTATTTTATAAGTATCTTGTTTATGTGACATACAAATGACTTAAAATGACATGCATATATAAATTACAAAAAAAATGCATGGTTCTTAGGATTATGAAGGAACGTTGATATCCATCCACACAATGTTAATAAATCATTGTCTATATATTCTAGTAATTGTTAATTTTGGTTGCTAAAGGATGAATGTACATGAGGGCAACATTTATGGATCAAAGAGGTTATTTGAGGGTGGTTCTTAGGATTATGAAGAATCTACAATTAGATTCCGCAATTATTTTATAAGTATCTTGTTTATGTGACATACAAATGACTTAAAATGACATGCATATATAAATTACAAAAAAAATGCATGGTTCTTAGGATTATGAAGGAACGTTGATATCCATCCACACAATGTTAATAAATCATTGTCTATATATTCTAGTAATTGTTAATTTTGGTTGCTAAAGGATGAATGTACATGAGGGCAACATTTATGGATCAAAGAGGTTATTTGAGGGCTCATGTAGCAAAAGCCACAGGCAAATAAATGGAAATTAGAGAGACTATTCAACATTAATGAAGGTTTATTGCTAGAGGGAAGGTAAAGTGGAGGTGGGAAGAGACAATCCTTGTTTTGACCAAATAAAAGTTGATCCCCAGCTTAAATCTAAGATTAAATAGATAAGAAGTTGAAAGTTAGTTAGGAGTAGAGTCCTGAAAATGTGAGAGAACTTTTATTATATATATATTCCATGGAGAGATAAAAAAGAAAATCATAAAAGATATTTTATTTTATTATATATATATTCTTAAGTTATTTTGCTTCTTGTCCCTGCTCCCATATATTGTTCAGAAACATTACATAAATATAAACACACAGTAAGAACAACAACTTTTAATTGAACCAACAAGCCAACATTTATTGCAATAAAAATAATTATATAATATATATATATATATATATATATAAAATTAAAAAATCATAATCATAGAACTTTATTTTTCATAAAAAAGATCACAATCATTTCATTCTTTTTAGAAAGAAAAGACTCATTCAAGTTTTGTTAGAAAAATCTGTAGCAAAATTGCAATGATATTCCTTTGAAAAAATAGAAAACTTATTTATTCCCTTGAAAAAATAGAAAACTTAAGCTGAACAAAGAAATAAGAAATATTTGTCCACATCTGCCAAACAAGGAAAAGATATTTGTGGTGAGATCACACTGTTTATTCTTTTTGAAAAATACTCAAATCCAACAATTTGTCAATTCTTCATAAACACATTCAAAATTGGTAAAATACAAAATCCATTCAATTCAAACAGTGCAAACAGAAACACAAAAACATCATGTATAAATTGTAAAACTTATATCCGTCAACCATCAGTTGCAAGTTTCTCTCTTATCAGATACAGAATCCTGCTTAGAATCAGTTTCTCTCTTATCAGATACAGAATCCTGCTTAGAATCATCAAGTTCAATCTGTGGAACAGTGCAAACAGAAACACAAAAACATCATGTATAAATTGTAAAACTTATATCCGTCAAACATCAGTTGCAAGTTTCTCTCTCATCAGATACAGAATCCTGCTTAGAATCAGTTTCTCTCTTATCAGATACAGAATCCTGCTTAGAATCATCAAGTTCAATCTGTGGAACAGTGCAAACAGAAACACAAAAACATCATGTATAAATTGTAAAACTTATATCCGTCAACCATCAGTTGCAAGTTTCTCTCTTATCAGATACAGAATCCTGCTTAGAATCAGTTTCTCTCTTATCAGATACAGAATCCTGCTTAGAATCATCAAGTTCAATCTGTGGAAAAGAATTGCCTGAAAAGAGAATCTAATGGATCAGTGGCATCAACAAATCTAAATAGCACAATGGAGAGAAGGAAACTAGCAATATTACAAGTTACATAGAGATAACTAAGGAGAATGCAAATAATTTGTTTTTTATCTACAGAAACTCACAATCTTGGGTGCGAATTGATCGGATTGCTTGATATGCAGCGTTTCTTGCGGCCGCCTTCTTATTGTTTCCAGGAGCTCCGGTGTACGACTCCCCGTTAATCTCTACAGTTGCCGTAAAAGTTGGGCAGTGTGTCATTCCTTCCTTTTTAAACTGATAAATAGGAAGTGGAATCTTCCTTTTTACAGCAAACTGGCTGAGCAGGTTTTTGAGTAGTTTCTGTGTCTCCTGCAGGATGGCAGAGGAAAATGTTCAGTTATCGTTCAGGCAAATGCATAAATAAGGATGTTCAGATATCTTTATGGTACATAAGAGTACTGAGCAGTATAATATAAAACAAGTCATATCCATACTTTTACAAAATGGCAGAGGAAAATGTTCAGAATTTAATTCATGAAAAAATGTTCAGAATTTAAGCCATATCTTACTTTAAAGTGGATATCCAACCCGAGCTTATGCAAATCTTCATCAAGTTCAATATGTGGAAAAGAATTGCCTGAAAAGAGAATCTAATGGATCAGTGGCATCAACAAATCTAAGTTTCTCTCTTATCAGATACAGAATCCTGCTTAGCAACAAATCTAAATAGCACAATGGAGATAAACAGATCTAAATAGCACAATGGAGAGAAGGAAACTAACAATATTACAAATTACATAGAGATAACTAAGTAGAATGCAAATAATTTGTTTTTTTATCTACAGCAACTCACAATCTTGGGTGCGAATTGATCGGATTGCTTGATATGCAGCGTTTCTTGCGGCCGCCTTCTTATTGTTTCCAGGAGCTCCCGTGTAGGACTCCCCGTTAATCGCTACAGTTGCCGTAAAAGTTGGGCAGTGTGCCATTCCTTCCTTTTTAAACTGATAAATAGGAAGTGGAATCTTCCTTTTTACAGCAAACTGGCTGAGCAGGTTTTTCAGTGGTTTTGTCTCCTGCAGGATGGCAGAGTAAAATGTTCAGTTATCATTCCGGCAAATGCATAAATAAGGATGTTCAGATATCTTTATGGTACATACTGTGCCGAAAGAGTACTGAGCAGTATAATATAAAACAAGCCATATCCATACTTTTACAAAATGGCAGAGGAAAATGTTCAGAATTTAATTCATGAAAAAATGTTCAGAATTTAAGCCATATCTTACTTTTACTTTAAAGTGGATATCCAACCCCAGCTTATGCAAATCTTCAACCGCTACCTGAGCGGCGGCGTTCTCTGGCAAAGGCAAAGAAGCCTCTTGTAACCTGTTTTTGAACATTTCCGCAGCAGGGCAAAGGGATCGAAATGCAGAAATGAGGTCGAGAGAAAAAAGGAGAAAAGAGAGTGGCGACGTTGCTCGAGATTCCTTTGCCGCAGAGCTTTCTGGTGGCAACGGTGCGCTCCGCGTCGTTGGTGTTCCAGGGGGCGTGGTTCGTTCATATGGGGTTCATGCTCTGGATTCCGGCCTTCATCCCCAAGGGTTGTCACATGGTGCACACTGAGGGCCACGATGTAGTCAAGTGCGCTAGTCACGAAGCAACGATGCCGGCCAAAGCGCTCGCTAATTTACAGTTCAACTGGTATCTTGCCGCGATTGTTCTATCAACGGTGATTTTCTATGCAAGAACAGTCGGAATTTATGCCGCCTATCAGCCGCTGCAGCAGAAGCCTGCGATCGAGAGCTACCAGAACGCCGACACGGCTGTTGAGATGAACAGCGGTGGAGTCGAGAAGCAGTTCTTGAGCGACGGTTCTCAGAGCTCCATGGATATTGAGAGTTTGCAGGAAGCACTGGAGCTTTAATGATACACACGCCTCTTCTTCCGCCAGTCGGCTTCCTTCTGGGATGAGTATTCGTGCAATGGGCTTGGTGAAATTGAATGGAATAAGTAATGGAGGGAAAGCAGGTCCGAGGGTGAAAGGTAAAAGTAAGCAATACAATGGCTGGTCCAACACTTACTCCCCTGCTGTTCTGCTCCCCTGACTTGAGATTTTCTCTGCATTTCAATGGGTTTTCTTTGCTGGTTGTACATGTATGCAGCCGTCATGTCAGCCCTGTTAAGACTACCCTACATGGCCTCTACACCTTCATCACTTTCAGTGACCCAGTTGAACTCATCTGACTATACAATTATATTACATGAATGCAGCCGTCATGTCAGCCCTGTTAGGACGTACCCTACTAGTTATTTTCAGTGTCTGGTAGTCATTACTTTAACAATAAGGTATTCCTACAAGGAAGGCAAGGCAATTTTGGATTAAGTACTATGCAACTTTACATTACCTAAATTCCTACTTCCTGCATGTAGCTCTCTAGCGAAGCTGCATCCTCAACTGATTGTTAGCCTTTCATTTTACATTAATTGTTACTATTTTTGTGACGCACTCAGGGTTTTGGGCGGTGCGAATCTCTCTGGTAAATTAGTGCCAAACAACTAATCCAGACTGTCCAACGAAAAACAGAGAATAAATCATGTGTAGGGGTGCAATAATAGTAGCAAGATTCAGCTGTATTGGTCTCTGCTGTACAGAAATTTCGCTTCACTACTAAATGTGACCAAATTTTCCTACATTACGCAATGCGCATATGGTACACAACTGACTGGTAAACCCAAAAAAATCCAAAAAATTAAAAAACAAAGCCCTTGGACAACTTATAAATATAAAGAAAACCGCCAATTTCGAGGAATATCTGATTTTGTAAAATGAAACATCAACAAATAACTTAACCGTAGAACATTGAGATTGTGCGTTTCTAATTTAAGTGACTTTTCCTCTGCTTTATGAGGTCCTGAAATCTATCTGGAGGGGCTCTATTACTGGGCTGCATGTACATGTCTTTATGGGCTGCAATTTTGTCAATCCACGGTTGCATTCATGGGCTGTCTTTTTAGGCTGCATTTCACCTCTAAAAATAAATATATATATACTTCAATTTCTATCTTCTAAGTCTGGAGTATGAACCAATGTTAATTTATTTTCATGATTCCATCCCATTGAAGACTTTTTAATATGTAAGAACAATGTTATTTAGTTGCATTTTTATGCTACGGTACTTAATATAGAAATCTCCTTGTATTTCCCATTGAATATCATATTTTCCCATTTCAGAACACATGCAGACCCAACCAAAAGGGCCTTAAATTTCCCATGGCAGGTCGCATGCTCGGACCCTTCAATTTCTTAATTTAAAACCCTTGAATCACTTCCTACGGTTTTGTTTTCTTTCCCGTCAGCTGATTTTCATGTAGTTGTTCCTTTACTTACACAACCCATGAATTTACTGGAGCAATTTCACTTGTAAGTGAAGCCTTCTATCTAATATCTTGACAATGGCTCCATCCAGGTTTTCGAGTTTATTTTAACGTTTTTATTAGTTCAATTTACATGTACAAAAGGTATCTTTGGAGTTATCAACCTATCTCTTCCATGGTTCTTGAAATATGCTTATCTACTTTTCTTTCTAAATATTTTATGTTTGGAAGCAAATGTATATGCGAATATAGAACCTTTAATGAGATTTCTAGTTTACAACTATTTGGTATTTTTCTGGTAAAGGATCCATGTCCATGAGATCTTCAACGGATACTATTCTGTTAAAGGATCCATGTCCATGAGATCTTTACTAACCATAGGTTATCCCTATTGTATAGGGATGAGATCATACGTTATTGATCACTTTTGTGTATGGTAATCTATAGGGATGATCAGACACGTTATTGCCACAAAGGGAAATATCAATATCAGTTGTACAGACATATTAGTCTGACAATAGAAGGTGGTGTTGCAAGGTTATCATGTTGAAGTGATGCAAATTGAGTAAGAAATGAGTACAGACATATTAGTCTGACAATAGAAAGTGGTGTTGCAAGGTTATCATGTTGAAGTGATGCAAATTGAGTAAGAAATGAGTCTGAACAATGCTATTCTAATAACGGTGAAAGTTAGGGATAAGCCATTTGGAAGAATTCATTTCTTTTTTTTTGCCATTTTGAATTTTTTTGTTTTTGTTTTTAGGCATTTGGAAAAAGCCTTATACATTTTCATAAGTTTATATGGTTGGAAAAAAATAACATATATACTTTTATGGTCCATGTTTATGATTCCATAATGAATATTTTATTATTCATTGTAGACATGTCATTTCAAGGCGGAAGCATGCGTACAAGAAAAAGAACTTTGTCATCACAATCACATGAGACGTCTAATGAAAGTCGTCATTTACGGTATCAACAAAATAAGGATGCCATAAATGAGCGTAGGAGAGCATATTAGTCTGACAATAGAAAGTGGTGTTGCAAGGTTATCATGTTGAAGTGATGCAAATTGAGTAAGAAATGAGTCTGAACAATGCTATTCTAATAACGGTGAAAGTTAGGGATAAGCCATTTGGAAGAATTCATTTCTTTTTTTTTTTTCCATTTTGAATTTTTTTTTGTTTTTGTTTTTAGGCATTTGGAAAAAGCCTTATACATTTTCATAAGTTTATATGGTTGGAAAAAAATAACATATACACTTTTATGGTCCATGTTTATGATTCCATAATGAATATTTTATTTTTCATTGTAGACATGTCATCTCAAGGCGGAAGCATGCGTACAAGAAAAAGAACTTTGTCATCACAATCACATGAGACGTCTAATGAAAGTCGTCATTTACGGTATCAACAAAATAAGGATGCCATAAATGAGCGTAGGAGAGCTACATATAACAGAAAAACAAGTGAAACCACTCCTCAAAATGATTCTATAGTTCTTTGTAAGTATCATACTATGGGCGATATAATGGAAATAACATTTCCTATTGACCATTAGCAGCCCAAGGGATCCGTAGATGGGTAGATGGGCTGACCCGATGAAACGCCTAGGGGGTGGTGATGTACCCAAAATGACCTTTTATGATGAGTTTTTCGCATGGTGGGATCAACAGGTCATCACAGTCGATGAATACCCCTATGCCAAAATGGATTTCCGAGGAGATCCAGATTTAGTATTACCACCAGATGTAGAATGGGGCACCATAGGTAACAATTTTTTATCTTTTCAATTTCTTAAGATTTTTTTAATATAAATGAAAAAATATTTTTATGAGACAAGAAACTTAAATAATATATGATCATGTTTCAAATGTGGGGCCGGTGAGACCTGATGGATTTTCCCGACATAGGTGTTGTGGAAGAGATGTCGAAGGAGCTACAACTAAGATAGAGAGAGTTCTCCATGAAGTTCAGAGGAGCTTGGTGAGACTGACTCACCAAGTACCCATGATATCCATAGAGGACTTACCTGAGGAGATGCATCATCACGTGGTGGGAGTACCACAGAACTGGGTGCAACTCTTCTGACATGTGGCCAATGCCGTTGTTTATTTTCTAGCTACTCATCTTGAGCTAACCAGATAGATGATCATATCTTTTTATGATTAGACATGATGATGGGCATAATCCCAAATTTTGTAGGGCATTTTGTCCCAATTTTTGTATATTATTTTGGACACGAGCACTCTGTCTATATACATGATATTTTATGATGATCATATATACAGATGATACTTCGATTATTTTTTTATGTTTTTTAATTTGATGAAGGATTTACATGCCAGTCCAATGTTTGATTAGTAATAGAATCAGCTAATGAATTTTCTGATCATGGAATGTGAACATATGTGATATAAATAAATTATCGTTGCAACAATCATACTCTTAGAAATTGGCGATACAAATAGGGATCTCGTACCCGATAAATGTTATTAAGATGAGATACCACCAGTTGTGAGTCTAAACAAACCACTAATGAATCAATATCAAGAGATATCGCTTCCTGTAGAAAATTAAGAACGACAGTATATTCGGCAATATTATTCGAAGCTGGATCGATACATACTCCTCTCGAAACCATCAACTGGCCAAATGGATAATAAATCACCCAAGCCGTGGAAGCAAGGTTTCGGGTATGCCTACTTGCACCATCGGCGAATCCTAAATATATTGAATCGTCCATCAATACCTGCAAAAGTAGATAAAAAATATCGACATCACTAAAACCAATAGATAGATATGTAAAAACATACAATATATACAAACAAGTAAGTGCTCGGCTGAAGCCTAAACAAAGTACTTCTTAAGATAGAGTCCATTTCTGAGCTCCGCCAACTTGTTTCCTTCAAAGTCAATTAATTCATAAGCTCCCTTTTTCAAAACTTTCTTGACTATAAAGGGACCATACCACATAGAATTAAACTTGCTTGCCCCCAAGGCATCTTTGTCTTGATCATAGACCAAGACAAGGTCAACTTTAGAAAAAATTCTAAGACGGACAGCTTTATCGTATTGAGTTTTTACCCTATTTTTATGGGCTTCATTTATTGTGGCGGCATCTCAAAGCTATTCATCAAGATGCTCCAAATGAATGAGGTGCTCCTCGAGACTAGAAGTCTCTGGAAGAAGTTAAACAACTAGTTTAAGGGAAGGAATTTCACATTCAATAGGGAAGATAGATTCTAACCCATAAACCAGTTGAAAATGAGTAAAGCCAGTGGCTATCTTAACTAACGTTTGGTATGCCCAAAGTGCCAGATACAACATGATGTGCCAATTGGATCTAGCTTTGTTAATCGTCCTTTGAGGGATGATCTTAAGGGATTTGTTCATGGCTTTAACCTACCCATTGGCCTAAGGATAATACAAAGATGAATGCTCCTGTCGAAAATCCAACTTGAGAGCCAATTCAAACATCAGTTGATTTTGGAAATGACTGCCATGAATAGTGACAATCTCTTTAGGGATACCAAAACCAGGAAATAACCTGATTGAAGAAAAACAAGGCCTTTGTTTCATTGTCATTCTTAAAAGTAGGCATGGCCTCAGTCCACCTTGTAAAGTAGTCTACAACCACTATGATATACTTGTGATTTCCGACCGAAGGTGAATTACAAGTAGTAAAATCAATGCCCGACTTCATGAAAGGACCGACGGTGATAACGGGGAAAAGAGGAGTTGGATGTGCGCGCATTTTCTGAGTATAAACTTGACAAGGATGGCATATTTTGACTACTTCAATACAATCTTTGAAGATCAAAGGCCAAAATTAGCTTGCTCGCAAAAACATTTGGCTTGTTGCAAGCCCAGATAGATGACTCACACAAGCTCCAGTGTGGAAATCATTAAGAACTGACTCGACTTATTCCAAGGTTAAACAATGCCTAAGGTTTGAATCAATCTCGTGACAATACAATGTGTCACCTATAATAACATAATTGTTAGTGAGGTGACACAAATTTCTACGCTCATCTTTGGAAAAACCAGGTGGGAACTTCGAAGTCTGGAGATATATAATGATATCCCCATACAAAGGATCTTGTAGAGAAATAAGAAATAAGTGTTCATCAGGATAACTTTCCTCGTGAATAATTTCTTCCTCACAAGGCATCTCTGATATCAACTCTACAAATACTAAATATTTCTTAGATTTAGTTGACATGAACTCGAGATCGAATTCATTCAAAATGAAAATCCATCTATTATATTTTCCCCCAATCACTTGCCTACTGAGAACAAACTGAAATGGATTGACGGCTGCTAAGACGAATGTTTTTCGAAGCAGAATGTAATGTCGAAGCCTCTGGACAACATGGAAAACTACCAAAGATAATTTCTCAATGGGATTATACCGTAGTTCAAGACCTAGTAGACCTCGACTTAGATAGTATATCACATACTCACATAAGACATCATCTTCCTGAACCAAAACCATACCAATGGTTGATTCTGTTGCAGTGAGATACAAGAGGAATTCTTTGCTATAATCAAGTGGAGTCAACAATGGAGTAGAGTTTAATGATTTTTTCAAAGCATCAAAAGATTGTTACGCAAAATCATCCCATAAAAACAAGACCCCTTTAGTAAGAAAACACATAAATCCTTTTGTGATCTCAGCATAATTGGCTATAAATCTCCTCAAGAAAATTTCTTTTCCTTGAACAATTTGAAGTTAATGTATGGACGACGAGGGAGGCAACTAAAGTGTTGCCTCAACCTTGAAGGTATCAACACAAATCCCCTTTGTTGACACGATGATTCCTAACAACTGACCAGATGTGACCATGAAAACACACTTATTTGGATTCAACCGGATTTTATAAAAATGACATTGCTCAAAAATCAACCGAAGATGCTTAGGACGATCAATTCTCTTTCAAGGACGAGCAACTAAATCATCCATATATGCTTCGATAACATGCTTGATGTCATGAAAATCATAAGACATGGCCCACTAAAAAGTGGCTCTAGCATTTTTGAGGCCAAAAGGCATCTTTTTGTATGCAAACATACCCCAAGGACAAACAAAGGTTCTCTTGTGCTAATCTTCTGGACAGATAGTAATTTGATTGTAACTAGAGAATCCATCGATGAACGAAAAAATTTCATTACCCACACATTCATCAATAATTTGATCAATAAAGGGCATGGGGTAATTGTCTTTCAGACAAGCCTTATTTAGGTCCCTAAAGTCAATACATACTCGAATCATTCCTTGCTTTTTGTCTACGGGGACTAGATTAGAGATCCATTCAGTTAGAGGAATGGGGCATATGAAACCCACCTTTAGCAGATTTTTGACTTTAGATTTGATAGATGCTACTTTTCTAGGGTTAGCTGGACAAATTTTTTTACAGATAGGTTTAGCATTTTTGTACGTCTTGATCTCATGTTGGACAATAGATGGATATATTCCAGACATTTCCTCATAAGGCCAAGGGAACACATCATGAGACTCTTCGAAGAGATCAGTATAAATTTGGATTTATTTAGGGGAACAATCAACTCCAGTGAAGACATTTTCGATTATGTTAGGATTCCTAGACATGTTCACTGGTACAGTTTATGAGATAACAGACATGTTACCTTTGGCAGAAGACTGTGCCTCTAAATTGTGTTACAATGAGGCTCGAAGGCCTAATTATTGTTGAGAAACAATGGAAAACCCTAAACATCTAGAAACCTAACCCTAGAAGATGAAACACCAAAATTGTGGGCCCCATTTTGGGTAAGTTGGTACATCAACTTCCTGAGGTCATAACTTTGGCACTCGATCTCAGTTTGATGCATATAATAGCTCGTTAGAAAGATATATTTGAGCAATACAACTTTGGGAAGAGAAACATTAGTCAATTGACCCATGTTGCTCCTAGATTTCCAAAAAAACATCATTTAGGGCCTCAAAACAGCGTCGGAAGTTCAAGACCCGAAAACTGCTAAAAATAGTAAATTGTGCTACAATTACAGAAACTAGAAAAATGAAAGAGATAGTTGTGGGGGTCTAAGTGGGATAGGTGGGTGGCCACAAACATCCACCTCGATCATTCCTCCCCCTTAGGAAGCAATGGTCCTAATTGCGTTGAGTTCCTCCATTTGTTGAACTTGGTCCCTAGTGAGTTGTTTTGCTATCTCTAATGTGTCTAGTAATGGTGGGAAGAATGATTGGGGGCATTCCACATTGAACACTCAGTGCAAGTGAAGGAATGGAGGAATGTCGTGCTCCAAAGAATTGTTTCCCATAACGTTGGTAATGTTGTAAGGACCATGTCAAAATGATCTAAGCTTCTGATGGGCTCTTGTAAGGCGTTTTTTCTGTATATGCATTCTTTCGAGATCGAATTCTTGCAAAATGACAATCCATCTATTATATTTTCCCCCAATCACTTCCCTATTGAGGACAAACTAAAATGGATTGATGGCTACTAAGACGAATGTTTTTTGAAGCATAATGTAATGCCGAAGCCTCTAGACAACATGTACAACTGCCACAGATAATTTCTCGATGGGATAATAGTGTAGTTCAGGACCTACTAAGCCTCGACTTAGATAGTAGATCACATACTCACATAAGGCATCATCTTCCTAAACCAAAACCATACCAGTGGTTGATTCTGCTGTAGTGAGATACAAGAGGAATTCTCTGCTATAATCAGGTGGACTCAACAATGGAGCAGAGCTTAATGATTTTTTCAAAGCATAAAAAGATTGTTGCGCAAAACCATCCCATAAAAATGGGACCCCTTTAATAAGAAAACACATAAATCCTTTTGTGATCTCGGCATAATTGGCTATAAATCTCCTCAAGAAAATTTATTTTCCTTGATGAATTTGAAGTTAACGTATGGACGACGAGGGAGGCAATTGAAGTATTGCCTCAACCTTGAAGGGATCAACACGAATCCCCTCTATTGAAATGATGATTCCTAACAACCGGCCAGATTTGACCACGAAAACACACTTATTCGGATTCAACCAGATTTTATAAAAATGACACCACCCAAAAATCAACACAAGGTGCTTAGGACGATCAATTTTCTTTTGAGAACAAGCAGCTAAATCATCCATATATGCTTCGATAACATGCTTGATGTCATGAAAATCATAAGACATGGTCCGCTGAAAAGTGGCTCTAACATTTTTGAGGCCAAAATGCATCTTTTTGTACACAAACGTACCCTAAGGACAAATAAAAGTTGTCTTGTGTTGATCTTCTAGACAGATAGTAATTTGTTTGTAACCAGAGAATCCATCGATGAACAAAAAAACTTCGTTACCCACACATTCATCAATAATTTGATCAATAAAGGGCATGGGGTATTTTCTTTTTAGACAAGCCTTATTTAGGTCCCTAAAGTCAATACATACTCGAATCGTTCCTTGTTTTTTGTCTACGGGGACTGGCTTAGAGATCCACTCAGTTCGAGGAATGGGGTATATGAAACTCGCCTTTAGCATCTTTTTGACTTCAGATTTGATAGCTGCTACTTTTCTAGGGTTAATCGGTCAACTTTTTTTACAAATAGGTTTAGCATTTTTGTATGTCTTGATCTCATGCTGGACAATAAATGGATCTATTCCAGACATTTCCTCATAAGACCAAGCGAACACATCATGAAACTCTTCGAAGAGATCAATATAAATTTGGATTTATTTAGGGGAACAGTCAGCTCCAGTAAAGACATTTTCGATTATGTTAGGATTCCTGGAGATGTTCACTAGTACAGTTTGTAAAATGACAGACATGTTACCTTTGGCAGAAAACTGTGCTGGGCCAAAGGGTTTAAAACGGTATGAACATCACCAGTAGAAGGACCGGACAAACTCAACTCAATTTATTGTAAATGAGGGAGGAAATATGAATGATGATGTAAATCATCCCATGGTCTATCAACACCCATCATTGCTTCTAGGATTGCTTCCTTAGATGGTAAGGTTGTATCTAAGAAATCCTGAGCTAAAGTTGAATCAAGGGTCTAAGCCAGAGCCACATCTCCATCTAACTCCTCTGATGAGAAAGGAGTAGGATGGGATTCAACAGAGTTAACAATAGACCGATAATAAATCTCTGCTGCAGACATAGGACATGCCATTCTACCTACCTGCCCTCCATGTAATGTGGTGTTAGACAAAGGTAAAGGCCAAGGGTCTGAAAAATAATGAGTTCGAAAGAACTCTCTTCGAGAAGGTCCATTGGAGGATGAAATAGCATTGGTTCTAGCTATAGGAGAAGGAAGATCAAAAATACCCATTAAAGAAGAGTACATCCCAACTCCTAAAGTCTTTATAGGTTGCCTGGGATTGTCCACTAATGGAACAATAGAATCAGAAAATGTGTGGGAGTCACTCGGAGAGTAGTCCATCTGATCAAATTTTGCAATCCTCCCCTCATGAGGAAAACAAAGGATTCAAAATAATGATGAAACTATGGCATCCATCTCGTAAATCCAATTCTTGCCTAAGACGAGGTTGTAATCCAGATTCACATCGACTATTTCTACCTCAATATTTACCACCTTTCCCCAAACATAGATGGGAAAGGCTGGAATAATCTCATGTGGCCTGTGAGAATGTCCATCAAATTTTGTCAATAAAGTTAGCAAAGGAACAACTTGAGTCAACCCAATTGCCTTCCAACATGACATGGACTTCACACATGGGGAAGCTCCCTCATCGATAACAATTCAAAAGATGTCGACCGTTCCATACGTACACTTTATCTGAAAATCCATATGATGGAGGAGTCTCTTTTTGACGTTTGACATATCAGAAGTGAGCACAAGAGAATTTTTTGGATCTACTGCTCCAATTGCCGATGGTAATGCACTCCTCTGAGCAGGGCGCTATTAGAAATTATATATTACAGAGCAACGGAACACATAAAATATATTGCAGAAATCAAAACACATAAAACAAGAGAGTCATAGATATACGTGGTTCACCCAATTTGGGCTATGTCCACGGAGAAACATCCAACCCTTCCTTTTATATTATCTAGCAAACTGAAGAGATAAAACCTACAACAAATCCATTGTAATTCCCTCTTCGCTCTCACACAATCTCCTCTCTCTTTCTCACTCAGAATAGAGATCTCCATAGATGCAATACAATTCCCTCATATATAGCGAGGGGTTGCCTTCTAGGGAAAAAAGCCCTAAATTAAACATAACTTCTACCATCAGATCTTTGCCTAATTAACGGCTCAGATTGACTACGAAATTACAAAATTTTACAAGGCAATTTTACATCTATTTTTAGCTTTCGGGGCACTGCCCCCAATCCCCCCGCTAAAGGGGGGCTCCCAAAGGTTGCAAACCCCCCTGGAGCCCCCTGCAGTGTAAATATCATGGGTGGTATTGCCGCCACATTATGAAATGGGGTCCAATGCAGTGATACCTTTGAATAAAGAAGATAATCAGGCTCCACACCCAACAATCTCCCACTTGGAGACTGATTATAGCAACTACATCGCTTCTTCATTTGCTGGACAATGGCTCCACTTTGGACATGGTTGTTTCTCATCTTTTTCATCATACTTGAATACCAATTGAAACTAAGAAGAATCTTAGTTTCTCCCTAGTTACAACTTTTGTTAACATATCTACAGGATTCTGGCTAGTGTGTATCTTTTCCAGCTTCAACTGTCCATCTTCCAACCCTGACCATATGAAATGATACTTGAGATGTAGGTTTTGTCTTGGAATGAAAATGTAGAGTTCTTTGAAAGATGTATGGTACTCTGGATGTCACTATATAAGCTTCCCAACTCCTGCTTCTTACCCAATTCATCCAGAAACCTTTGTAACCAAATCATTTCTTTACTAGCCTCTGTAGCAGCAACATACTTTGCTTCCGTTGTTGAGAGTGCAACAACACTTTGTAGTTTTGAAACCCAATTGACAGTTGTTCCACCTACAATAAATGCACAACCTGTTGTGCTCCACTTGTTATCTCTATCACCTGCCATATCTGCATCAAAATATCCTTGTAGAGCAATGTTTGAACCACCAAAGCATAATTCTTGATTTGTGGTACCTCTCAAATACCTAAGAATCCACTTCACTGCCATCCAATGTTCTTTTCCTAGATTGTTCATGTACTTGCTTACAACTCCCACTACATGTGCAATACCAGGCCTTTTGCAGACCATTGCATACATTAAGCTTCCAAGTGCTGATGCATATGGAACTTTAGACATATAATCCATTTCTTCCTGAGTCTTGGGACACATTTCCTTACTTATTTTGAAATGGCTAGCCAAAGGTATACTAACTGGTTTTGCATTCTGCATATTAAACCCTTTCAACACCTTTTGTACGTACTCACTTTGAGATATTGTTAATTTGTGATTCTTCCTGTCTCTAGTTATTCTCATACCAAGGATTTGTTTTGCAGCACCCAAATCCTTCATTGCAAATGAGTTTTCAAATTTTCTTTTGAGTACATTTATTTCCTGCATGTTAGAACCTGCAACAAGCATGCCATCTACATATAATAACAATATAATATAGTTTCCATCATTTTTCCTTTTGAGATAAACACAATGATCACAGTGACATCTAGTATAACCTTGTTCAGACATATACCTATCAAATTTTAGATACCACTACCTTGGAGCCTGTTTTCAGCCATACAAACTCTTCTTCAACCTACACACTAGTTTCTCCTTCCCTTTTACCTCATATCCTTGTGGCTACTGCATATATATCTCTTCCTCCAAATCACCATGGAAAGAGGTTGTATTTACATCTAACTGCTCAAGATGCAAATCTTCAGCTGCTACTAGACTTAAAATAGTTCGGATTGAAGTCATTTTAACAACAGGGGAGAATATCTCATCAAAGTCTATACCCTTTTCTATGCAAACCCTTTCACCACAAGTCTAGCTTTATACCTTTTTCTACCTCCATATTCTTCCTTCAACCTATAAACCCATTTATTTTGCAATCCTTTTTTACCTATAGGCAACCTGACTAAGTCCCAAGTCTGGTTACGTGTTAAGGATTCCTTCTCTTCTTTCATGGTTTGCTCCCACTTCTTCTTGGTTTCTGCCTACAATGCTTCTTCATAACATTCTGGTTCATCAGAATCAGTCAACAATACATAATATAATGAAGGAGAGTATTGTTCAGGGGATCTAACTATCCTGGTATATCTTCTAACACCACTTTCAGCGGTTTGAGGTGATTATTGCTATTGTGGTTTTTGTTCTAGTTGTTGATCATTATGATTTTTAGGAACCATCACTTTTTCTATGATCTCATCAAGCACTATGTATTCTTTGTTTTCTTTTTCCTGATTCTTTTCCTGCAGTTGGTCCTTATACAAAACCGTTTCATTGAATATTACATCTCCGCTCCTAATGATTTTGTGTTTTTCATAATCATAAAAGCGATAACCAAAATAATTAACACCATATCCAATAAAGGTACATTTCTTTGATCTTGCCTCAAGCTTTGTTCTATTTTTTTTATTAATGTGGAAAAAGGCTTCACAACCAAAAGTTTTTAAAAATGAGTAATTTACCTTTTTATCTATCCATGCCTCCTCTAGAATACCACCATCCAAGGAACTTGAAGGCCCTCTGTTTATTAGATAAATAATAATATCTATAGCATCTGCCCAAAATTGTAAAGGCAATCCTTCATGCAATATCATGCACCTTGCACACTCCATGATTGTCTTGTTCATCCTTTCTGACATACCATTTTCTTGTGGTTTTCCTGGAACTATCTTCTCTCTACAAATTCCATTCTATGAAAAGTACATTTCAAACTCTTTGCTGCAATATTCACCTCCATTTTCTGATCTGAAACACTTCAACCTTTTTCCTGTCTCATTTTCAACCAAATCTTTCCATTTCTTGAAAGTATCAAACACATCAGATTTATTTCAAATACAATAAATCCAGGTCTTTATGGTTGCATCATCAATAAACATAACATAATAACGAGAGCCATCGAGAGATGATACCTGAGCAGGTCCCCATACATCTGTATGCACAAACTCTAATTTTTCACTCTTCTTTTTTTCCCCTCAAATTTTGGTATATCTGAGGGAATTTTGGTGGGGACTGGAGGCCAAACTGGGTTATACCTAATCAAGATCATTAGTCAATTTAGAGAGATCTGGCAAGTTTAAAATTGCCAAAAAAGGGAGTCGTGGTGGACCTTGAGGATTCCACCCAGTGTGGGCAGAACACCCAACATTCTGAAAAGAATGGCTTGGATTTGTGAAGGGACCAGGTTGCCTGAAGTAACTCGTAGACCCAGCTGAACCATAAGGAGCTCCTTGTGGTAAAAAAAAAACTGGAGTTTGACCAACTCTTGCCGAAAAACCTCCGTAACTAGTAAAGTTGCCCCCTAGAGAAGTGTTAAAAGAAGCAGAGAGCCCTTGGTAAGGGTTCCATGCATTAGCATAGGGAGAAACGTTCTAGAAAGAACTGACAAAAGAATACGACATATTCCCTTGTTGGCCTAAATAGTATTGATTCCTAATTCCTAACCCACTAATCGCAGTGTTTGCCCAACTTTGAAACAGATTATAACTTTGACTTGTAGAGGAAAGAGGCATCGATCCCAAAGTTGGAGTTGAATGTGGTATATGACCACCCCTAAAAGGGAAACCCTGAAAAGTAGATGATCCACTTGCCATGGACGTGGAGGCAGCTGATGGAATACTTAAAGGAACCGAAGGAATCACGCTGGTCGATATTCCAAAAGGGAAAAAGCCAATGCTAGAGGCAACAACTTGACAACTTCCACTCAAAGATGGAATGGAAGTAGAACCAAATATAGCAGTGCTTGGAGTAACAAAAGGTATAGAAATGGTTCCTCCTCATTTTACGGATACAAGAGTTTGCATACTCATAACACTTGTCGTGGATGCCATGCTTCCAGTAGTGCTCACCAAAGGAAAATATCGATGACCTGGGTTTGAAGGCCTGTTGGTCAGAGTCTTGACGTATAATAAAACATCTAGATAATTAGGAGGAATAGGAGAATTAGGAGCAGCAATAGACTTAGAAAGCTCTTCAAGCTCAATATTTTCTTCCAATTGGAAGAGGACTCGAGAAAGAACTAGAGTGTTCCTCTCTAACTCTCTACTTGTACCAGGTCTATCTTGTCAATCAATAACTCCAATTGGAGGATCAATCTTCGATAAGCTTGCTGCCACCGGTTGAAAACCAGTAGCAGGATTTCTCCTATGCCTTTGAGGCAAAGGCTCAGGACTCATAGGTGATAACCCAAGAAGGTTCTCCTCAAACTTCACAGCTTGGGTCATAATAGTTCTTTGTTGTGTTGAATGAAAATCATGTAAGCCTTTGCAGTCTCTTTGTATCCCACAAACACGTATGTTTGGGGGCTCCACCTTGGTCCTCTTTTCTTCTGGTACATGTATATACACCAAACAACCAAAGATACGTAAGTGGAACACCTTTGGCTTCGCATCAGTGAATACTTCCTGTGGGTCATCATAGTTCTTTGTTGTGGTGAATGAAAATCATGTAAGCCTTCGTAGTCTCTTTGTATCCCACAAACACACCATTTATGTTTGAGGGCTCCACCTTCGTCCTCTTTTCTTCTAGTACACTTATATACACCAATCAACCAAAGATATGTAAGTGGCTCACCTTTGGTTTCACATCAGTGAATTCTTCCTTTGGTGTCTTGTCCTCCAAGGCACTACGAGGGCTCCTGTTTTGGATGTAGATCATTGCGTTCTATGTATCTACACAAAGGAACATTGGCAAATCTTGATAATGGATCATGGCCATAACAAATCTTATTATTGACTTGTTCTTTCTCGCCGCAATCCCATTTTGTTGTGGGTTGTAAGATATTGTTAGTTCCCTCTTAATTCCCACCTCCTTGTAGAAATCCTTGAATTCATTAGAGGTATACTTACCCCCATTGTCTAACCCCAAGACCTTGATCTTCTTCCTTATTTGATTCTCCACAACAATCTTGAACTCTTGAAATTCAATGAAGACCTCATCCTTGCTCTTCATGAAGTAAATCCATGTCTTTGTAGAGAATTCATCAATAAAAGGAACATGATACATGCCTCCATGTACTAATGCTATTGACATTGGCTCATATGCATCTTAACGTATCGGATCCAAAACTTATGTGCATTTAGAATCGTTGCTTGGGAAAGCAACCTTGGCATGTTGCCAAATGTGGGCCCTTTGCACAACCCTGTTGCTCAATATTGAAATATAGAAGACCAATGACAGTGTCCCTTAGAATCGGCAACACCCTATAATACAAGTGTCACATCCTCTTGTGACATAACTCACACAGGTTGTCACAACTATGAACCAAGGCTTGAACAATTTCACCCTGTAACATGTACAAATTGTCCTTTCTAACTCCAATAACTTGAGTTGTGTTAGGGCTAGATCCTTTTACTCTGATAAGTGTGTTCCCTTTATGGAACTTCATGGAAAGACCTTTGTCTTCCATGACTGGGATTGAAAGTTGATTCTTCTTGAACCATGAAACATACAACATGCCTTTAATTTCCAATGAGTTACATGACTTCAACTCCACATGTACTTCTGAGACTTGATCCATTAGACTAATAAATCATTCATGTGCTAATGTTATATGGTGAGATGCACCATTGCATATGTACCATGCACTCCTAGAAATTGCGTTGGCAAAAAGGCAAGAAGCGAATGAGAAATCCTTCTCAAATTTCACAACAAACATGCTCATTCGAGTTTATGCTAAGATTGTTACCTCTTGCTCTTATGACTTCCCTCTGCTTCTTCTATGGACATTGTGATACATAATGATCATACTTGTGACATATGAAACACTTGATGTTACTTAAGTATTTCTTCTTCCCTGATTGTGAGGCGAAGTCCTCAATCTTTTCTTTGTAAGAACCCTTTCCTTTGCCTTTCCTTGTCTAACTTACAAGGGCTAGGTTCTCATCACCTTCTTGCATGCTAACTTTAGATTCCTCCAACATCACTTCCTGGACACAATCATACCAAAGGCGCCTAAAGTGGGAAGGTTCTCTTGTGCACAAATATCCTTGAAAATGGTTTCCAATGTGTCATATTTGTTAATTCTACATTAGTCACATTTTCCTCAATTGTTGCAAGCTAATCACATACTTGAGTGATCTTCATGAAATATCTGATAATTGAATTCGATCTTGACATCTGTATGAATTTATTCCTTAATACCACCTTCCTGTTTATGTTATCGCTTCGGTAGAGACTTATTAGGACATCAAACATCTCCTTGGTTATCTTCTTCATCCAACATTACCTGCATGGCCCTCATCTCCTCCTTTTCATGAGGTGGAAATCACTGTAGACCTCTTGATGAAGAAAATATTTTGTCATCAATTTCCCAAAGACCAATTTCCTTCAAAATCAAAGTAACTCTTGCTTTTTAGGGTAAGAAGCTTGAGGCTCCATCCAATTTGTTTTCAAACCTAAGGCTAGTTGTTGCCATCTTCCATATCAAAGCAAATTCGTCCTACAAATGTGCTTAGCCCTTTAAGTACCCACTAGAAAATAATTGCTGGTCTTTAGATCTACTAGATATGCCTATCATATACCTAGATATGCACTAGATCTGTCAATTGTTCACTCAAATTTGCAAGACATGTTTGTTGTAAACCTAGTTTTGCACTAGATTTGTGTGCTTGTTTCTAAGATTTGCAATATTTTCTAGCTTGATACCCATATATAGTCTAGATTTGTTTGTTGGTCACTTAGATATGCAAGATGTACTTGCCTAATGCCCATATTTGCACTAGATTTGTTTGTTGATAACTTAGAGCCGTAGTTGTAGCCTTTAGGTTTTATTGAAACTTTTAGATCTGTTGCGGTAGCCTTCAAATCTACTATAATAACCTTTAGATATACTAATGTAGCCTTCAAATCTATAGTTGTAACTACTTAGAAATCAAATTCTCTTGGAGATTAGAGTATTATACCATGCTAAAATCTCTATTCTACTAGCTTAGGTAAATTAATTCTTATCGTTCTTACTAAAAATTTAATGTAGATTGAAATCTGTAGCTTATGGAATAAAAATACAATTGTTGGAAATTTAATTGGAAATAAATAATACGAAAGCTACATGAAACCAATATCCAAAATACACAATTTTTTTCCCTTCAAATATTTTTTTTCATTAAATTTAATCCACCTTATAAGGGTTTCCAAACTGAGAATATATCTCACAAGGAAAATAAGAAAAAATTATATCAAAACCTAATTGTTCTAGTGCATCGTACAACCTGTATGGCTATTGTGGTTTTTAATTGCTCAAAGCAAACAACTAATCACCTAAACTTTAATCTTATCAACCCAAGAAGCACCCTTTTATTTCAAGGAAATCTACAAAATCTACGCAGTGAACTAGTAGAGACTCCTACTGGCGCTACATGAAATGATCTAAGGTATTGATTTTTCTATTAAAGGAAAATCTATCCTATGCTCACCCTTACAATATTTCAAATCTAGTAGCGCTTAAAATGAATAAGGTAAAGTGCAGAGAACAAACAACAAGGTTGGAAATAAACTCTATATCTGAACTAAATCAAAACCTTACTTGTAGAAATGAATTTCGAATGCACAACTAATCAACTGTACTACTCTTGATAAGAGGTCAATCAAGGAAAAACATATAAAACCCTCAATCTTAATCTAATAAGTCTTCAACTATTTAATTGTTGCGAGATAAACCAACAACTATAGCTAAGTAACAATAATTCCTATTCAAGAAAAAACAATGAAAAACTAAGGAAACAACAAATATTTATCTATGGAAACAACAATAGAAAAACGATGAAATAAACTATATCATTATCAAACATATAAGAGATGAGTGAAACTTGAAATAACTATTTACCATTCAAATAAAGAGTCAGTAACTAATTAGAAAGGAATATCAATAAATTAATCTACTTTACATATATGAGACAAAACTTTGTCTAGGGGAGTGAGCCCAAATTGCTCAAGGGTCAGCCTGTCTTTAAAAGAAACTCAAATCAATATACGAGTAGGCGAAAACTGAAATTAATTGATAGCTCTTTGCACTAAATTTTTTCAAAAAGTAAATAAAATAAAAAATCAGTTCAAAACTTTGTCTCAAGTTTAACAATGGTTCATCATCTGCCCAGAGGCGACTTCCTCCGTTTTATATTACAATAAAGGATTTACACTAGAATATTTACGAAATAAGGAACATCCTGAGAATTAGAGATTCTGAGGACGTTCTTTCTAAATTAAGATAAGTCTTCTATCTTTGTTGGAGAGACCAAAAACTATGTTTCTATAACTAATTCCTTATTATAGGAACAACTTGTGCCTGGATCAACTAAGAATTGTTCTGTCTGCAACTGCCCTGCGTCCACATTCAAAATCCCTATTTATAACACAATATTGTTCCATGAATCATTAGCTTAATTATAGGTAAAACAACATTGTTCTTTTCATTAAACATAATTTCATAAATAAATAAATTTCACCAAGGTTTGGATCATAATGAGAAAATTAATATAATGTGGATAAAAAAGAACAACATATTGATATAAGAACTAAGAAATTAAATAAAATAATTAAAGGACTTACAAGGCCAAACATCACCCGCAACCTGATATGATTGCATGTCCTCATGCAATTATCCCCTATCAAGAAAACAGATAATTGATAAGCAGAGTAGTCAGGGAATAGGCTTCATAAGTTTCCTCCCCTCGGCGTTTGAATCCAACTCTAGTTTTGATCTCTTGAAAAGCCAAATAATCACATTGTGTAGAGAGCTCATAATAAGATTGATAATGTGACAAGGGACTCCATATCATAGGGCAACGATATCTGCATCCCATCCAGTTAACACCTACTTCCATAACCATAACAATATAAGAATCAATCTTGAAAAGGGCTTGTTGAAAATTATGAAGGTTGAATGAATCTCTATATTTAATTTTTCGTGAGGAACTTGTCCTTCTCAACTTATCCCTTATGATTGCATCTTCTGAAATATCTTGTAGGTATTATTTTTATGTAATCATTACTATGATGTGAATAAATTTGAGTGTAGAAGGAACATCTGGTTGTCTAGCAAATCTATTATGTCTGTGGAATGCAAAAAATGCATTTTCTAGCTCTCCTCTGACCCATAATTCACAATTCTTTTCATTTTGCTCAAAAGTATTTCAAGCCTTTTTCCACTTGATCTGGTTCCCAACAAAGGATATAAAGGCTTGGATTTGAACATCTCCAATGAATGGGACAATGTTGTCATCCCTTTGCTCCATCAACAAGAAATTGTGCATATACAACTCACATAAAATATACTATATAGGTTCACATTTTTATGAAAGACAGTTATAAAATCTAGGATATTATTAAATTCATATGAAAAACCATGTTGCACTACTTGAATTTTGAGTATCAATTACTTCTCTACTAAAAACAAAGCATAACTACAAGCTAGAGCCCTACAAGCCATAATATCCGGAATCAAACAGCAAAATTTCATTTTTCTCTTGAGTTAGCTTCTGAACTTGCCCTTGTAAATTCTGAATTTTTGCCCATGCAACATCTAATTTTGCAGCTGTTTCCAACTCTACATTTGTCAGTTCACGAAAGTGCTTAATTTTTGATATTGATTTAGAGGAACTGTCTTCTGCTGATGTTCGAACACAATCTTCTTCAATTTTTGAACCTCAACTTCCAAGATTAAAGGAGAGTATGGAGACATGCCGTCTATTTATACTCCATTTTATACCAAAATGATTTCTTCAATGTGTGTTTCCATAGTTTGGTATTCATAAATTTTCCTCTTTTTACTAGCCCTAGTCTATCTCGCAACTTTCATGTTTTGACTAGTGTGATGTTGTTTACCAACTTCTAGTTGTCTTTCCAACTCTTGAATCTTCCTTTTCAAGGAAACATTTTTCTTCTTTAGTGTAACAACCTTTCTCAAAAGCTTGTTCCTCTTTTTGTCCCTCATAATTGCAAGACTTAGGTTTTCGTTTATATCTTCCAGAAGGGGTTGTTGAAGGAACATTAGGAGGATTTTGAACTTTAGCTACTACTGAATCATTAGGAGGATCTTGAGTTCTAGTAACTGGAGAATTGGAAAGAGGTTATTGAGTCATGATGGTTGGAGAATCAACACAAGGTTCATGAACTATGGCGATTGGAGAGTCAATAGAGGGTTCTTGAACCATGATGGCCATTTTCCTTTAGCTTTCTCATTTCTTTTCAAGTCATGCTTAGGCTCAACTTTGCGCTTCAACTGCTCATAACAATGCTTCAACTTTCGGATGGCCTTCTCCAACGATTTAGGCTCATCGAACTCAATCCAATCTTTGTATGCAACTGGCAATCCACCAATGAATATCTAAACCTTGTCCTTCTCCTCCTTGAGGTAAGGTACATATTTCAACAACTCCAAAAATCTACTAGTATACTCATCATTTGCTGTAGAACCCATCTGCAACTCATAAAACTCCTTAGCTCTGTCATCATAGTACCTCTCAGACAAGTACTTCTTGAAGAGCCTTCCAAATGCATGCCAAGTCAAATCCTCCTCATGTATACCTTTGAAATTCTTCACGTCTTCCCACCAAATATCCGCTTTACCTTTGAGACTGAAAGTGGCTATCTTTGCTTTCATGTTTTTTGAATAATCATGCAATCAAAAGAATTTCTTCATACCTAACAACCATGCCTCTGCATCATATGATTTCTTCATATCTCCATCAGAAGTAGGTAGCATTGCCTTCTTAAACTCACCTGTCAAGTATCCCTTATCACTCCTCCTGTGAGCATGATAACGATGTCGATCATGATGCCTATTAGAACTAGAACTTGAATAGTACCTGTGTCGATCACCTCTCCTATCTGGAGTGTCCAACAACATGCCATCTCTGATCGTGTCAGATCTATCTGACCTGTGTCTACAGGAGACCTACTGCCTACATCCCATTAGTTTTGTCCTCTTGTCCATGGCTAATCCGAAGTGGTCCTTGTCGCTACAATTCTGACAAAATTTGAAGTAGTATTACATTAACCTCTCTTTATTTCTCTTGTGCCTGCATGATTTTGTCATTGTCTACTTTGAAACTCCTTATTTCTTCCTTCAAGCTTCTCAATGTGTCTTCCAAGTCAGAAAGTTGCCCCACACCACGTCAGCCAGCTGATGCATAGGGAGATTCTATGTAGTCGACCACCTTATTAGCCATATGATCCCTTTATTACAAGGCACACTATGTCAACTAAATCAAATCACAATAAACCAACGTACCTTAGCATAATTCGAGGAGGATACCTTGTCTGCAAGATCATAAAATCACTGTGATACATGTATAACATAATCATAACAATATATAGACATATATTGAATAAATATATCAATGCATAAACATCATTCTAGCTAGGGTTCAATCATCAATGCAAGGCCATATCAACAATGCATGTTATGACCTCATGCGTGACAACAACCATTACTCCAATGTACACATTGCCACATGCAACTATCAACATGCATAAGCAATGCCCAATCAACTACACACACACGTATAAACACATGTAGTTGAGCATAAGTGACCAATTCTTATAACCAACCTACAAGGTTGATACATGTAATCAAAACATTCAAGAATGCACCTGACATACAAGGATGTATTCAAGTGACATATAATCAACATGTAAGCGACATGTAACCATATGCAACTAATCATATATCTCTGACAATGCATCCCACAAATCACATCAAGTTTCTCATGACAACCTTACTACAATCATGATTAACATGATGCAATGCAACAAGCACATGGAAAGCAAGTGTAAGAGACACACTTGCAACTGTCATGGATGCATGACCAAGCACCTTCACCCAAGGAGAGCGCAACCACGCTTTGATACTAATTTGTAACACTCCCTCCTCCCATGTCCATCCAAGCAACCGATCAGCTAGGGTAAAGATGTGACGAGAGAGGCTACTATAAGGGATTCAACTTCCTTGGTGACCTTAAGGAAATGGAACCGACACAACATATCAAACAAACTCATCCACATTAGCAACAACACCCTCAAGGGACATGTCAGCCACTCAGACATCCTGTTCTTGAGTCCCACTGATGATTTAGGCCTTTTAGCCCCTGGTCACTCTCATGCTATAGGGATGACAATGTCCAACAACCCAAAGTCACTCTCATAGGCCTATGTGCCAGTGACTGTGGACTTTTCTCAACAGACCTATGCCAGCGACCCTGAGATTTGAGCCACTTTTCTAGCCCAGAATCCCTCCCTCTACCCAGAACTTGCTACAACCTTCAGAATCCATCAAAGACATGATAACAATGCTGATAAATCAAAGTCAACCTCAGGACTGGGCATGAGCATCCCCAACTGGGATTGATATTATGTCAAACACTTAGTATCATTACAACCTACAGGTCTAGGATACAAGATAGAGCATAAATGACTGAAATAACTTATGAAACATAACCAGAAGGATCACCTCCTTCTCCATTGAACTATTATATCATCAATTAAATCTTGCATCCATCCATTTAACAATTACAAGTAACAACATAAAATAACCATGACATGAACCAGTCATTTAACCATGCTTATAACTAGCATAAAATCATATAAATATTAGAGATATGACACCCCTTAAATCCACATATAAGCTAGTGCAAAAGTAAAAGAACTTAGCTTTTATTAATCATAGGCAAATCCGACCAGGTTCGGGACCTCCATGTACCACCCGACCATAAATATGGCTGAACCAAATCTCTCTTTCAGCGAGTCACCCCCGTGCCATATTCCAAGCATGAATGTGAGATCTCATAGAACAACCAATCCAAGAACAACCAAGGGAATCGAGAGATTAAACCACCTCCACCCTCATAAAACCGTGATCACACCAAAACCGGTGCTTTGATCACAATTGAACCGAACTTGGAATGCCATTCAAAATCCATCATTATCCTCGAGGAATTTTCCATCTCCTTGTCTCTCAAGCTTTGTCACAATCCAATCTCGGATCACTAGGCCCTAAACCGAGACCAACCTCTCAGGCTTTA
>APFE031678834.1:0-17880 GCA_000404065.3 Pinus taeda
ATCATCAAATTGTTATTTTGTGATGTTGCATGTTGTCTATTTTTCTATGTTTTAATCTATAAAACTTAAATAAAATTATTAAGTTTATGTGCTTTTGCAATTTCGATCCATTTCCCACAAGATATAAACTAGCTTGAATTTTTTTTCAAGAAACCTTCAATTTTCGATTTTAGATTAGTTTGGTATCAGATCATGGTTGTTTTGAAGGTTTGACATTTTTTTCAAGTTTTTCTTGAATGATTACAAGGTCTAAATTGAAGAGAGGAGAAGTGCTTTATGAACCAAACCCTCAAATTGGTTCAAGGATTTCACAAACTCCAGAAACTCCACCAGTAATGGCACATGAAGAAGGATAAGAGATGATGTATGAGGATGAGAAAGATTTTATAAAGTCTTTCTATGATATGTCTAAGATGGTGAAAGTGTTGTACAATGAGAGGAAAACAAGGTTTCGAGGAGAGAGTCTGAATAAAAAAAAGGTAATGGTGGTGATGGGAGCAAGACTCCACCTCCACCTCCTCCTTCAACTCCATCTTCACCTCCATCCTCACCTCCTTCTTCACCTCCTTCAACACCTAGAGATAATCCTCTTAGATCTCCAAAAGGACATGCTGATTCTCATTTGCTTAATCTTGATGTCAAGTTTGAATATCCTATGTACAATGGGGAAGTAAATTTTGAAAAGTTGGATAATTGGGTTCATCAAATTGAAGTCTATTGATTGATTTAAAGATTGTTGATGATGTTACAAAGATGCAACTTGATTCTATTCAATTGGAAAGTGCAAACCTCATATGGTGGGAGTCTAGAACACAAGAATATTTGAAGAAAAGTTATAAAATTCTCTCTTCTTGGAACGATTTTATAGCTAAATTAAGAAGGAAATTATATCCATTAGCTTAAATGCAAAAAGAAATTATGGATTGGAAACATTTTAGACAAGTTAAAGGTTAGAGTGTCCAAAGTTACACACAAGAATTTAGAAGAACTTTAATCTTGGGTGTTGGTTTGTCTTCACAAGACACTCTCCTTGAATACATAGGTCGATTACATAGTTATTTGAGACATACTGTACTTATGTTTAATCCCACCAATCTATATAAATTATGTGTTCACGAAACTCATTTAGAATCAAAAGGCAAGAATGTTCCTCAAGAGACTAGCAAGAAACCATCCAAATCTGGAGACAAATGAAGGGGAAGTTTAAAGGCAAAGGCAAAAATAATGCTACAGTCAAGAAAGGGGAGAGAAAATTAACTGTAAAAATTTCTCAAAAGAAGGCGATGATGAAGACCATTGTTGGAAATTACATCCATAAATGAGACCAAAGAAGTTTAATGAAAAGGGAAAAAAAAGATTGTTGCAACAATTAAATAAGATATAGGATCTAATTCAGGCGATGAAACCAAAATCACAACCATGGGAATGAAAGGTAAATGTTCTAATACAAGTACTAGTTCTTCTAATAAGCCTATTGAGTCTCAAAATGATAAAGAAATAATTTTTCTTTTCCATATCAAGGTCATTTTAAAATATACAAAAGTTGATACATTGTTTTATAATGGATCCCAAGTCAATCTTATTTCTGAAGCAATTTTCAAGAAACTAAATCTAGAAACTACACCTCATACTAAACCTTATCCTTTAGGTTGGGTATGTGAAGATGTCAAATTTCAAGTGATGAGAAAGTGTAAACTCAAATTCTCCATCACTGCAAATTTTATAGATGAGGTAGAGCTTTATGTTGTACCACTTGACATATGTGGAATTATTTTAGGGAGTCCATGCTTGTACGAATGAAAATCCATATTCTATCATCATGAGAACAAATATCATCTTTTTAAAGATGGAGCTGAGTATATTGTTAGAACACATTGCAAGAAGATGAACTTATCTCTTATAAGTGTTGGTCAGATGAAAAAGCTTGTAAATGCTAGTAATAATTTTGTGTTGTTGATGGTTAAAGCTAAAGATATTTTTGAATATGAAGATTTCATAGGACGTGATTCTAAACTCAAGCATGATTTGGTTGAAGTTTTTAACACTTATGACAAGATGTTTCAGGAACCTCAAGGGTTTCCTCCTAAAAGAGGAATCCAACATGAGATTCATTTGTATCAGGATGCATCGCTTCCAAATATTGGCATGTACAGAATGTCAATTTTGCAGAATGCAAAAATCAAAAAGAAAATACAAGGACTACTTGACAAAGGGGTCATCAGGCCAAAAACATCTCCTTGTGGGTCTCCTATTGTCTTGGATTGAAAGAAAGATGGTACATGACACATGGTGTATATTATAGAGCTTTGAAAAATATCACGGTAGAGAATCGTTTGTTGGTAATCATGATTGTCGGCAGACCAAAACCCGCAGGTGTTAGTCAATGATCGCATCGCTAGAGATAAGGATCCATGAGATGTGGTTAGTACATGTCACAAAACACATGGGGGCGTTGGTTTATCCAAAGTCCAACAATATCCCCCCCAATGCAAGTTAGGTGTGTATCGAACTTGTGACCTATGCTCTAATACCACTTGCTGCGAATCATGATTGTCATTAGACCAAAACCCACATGTGTTAGTCAACGATCGCATCGATAGAGATAAGGATCCATAAGAGGTGGTTAGTCCATGTTGCGAAACACAGGGGGAGCATTGTTTTATTTGATGCCCAACATCATTATCCTCTTCCTCGCATTGATCATTTTCTATATTAGTTAAAGGATGTTGTTTACTTCACTAAGTTAGATTTGAGAAGCAGTTATCATCAGATAAGGATTGCTAAAAGTGATATTTATAAAACTACTTTCAAGACAAAACAAGGTTGCACCTACAACATTCATGAGAGTTATGAATGATGCAATGAGACCATTCTTTGGTGATTTTGTCTTAGTCTACTTAGATGATATTCTCATTTTCAGTAAGACCCATTAAGAGCATATTAGGCATGTGAAACAATTTTTAGATGTCTAGAAAAAAGAGAAGTTGTATTTGAAGATGTGTAAGTGTGAATTTGGGAAAACCTCTTCGGTTTATTTAGGTCATATTGTAGGAGGGGGTGAATTGAAGATTGATCCCTCAAAATTTAAAGTCATTTTGAATTGGCATAAACCCAATAATGTAATATAAATTAGGAGCTTTTTGGGAGAAACCCAATATTGGAGAAAATTTATAACTAACTTCTCACTCATGAAAATTTATAGCTAAATTCTCACTCATTGCAGCATCATTTCATGCTTTGACAAGGGTGAAATAGGTATTTCAGTGGGGAGAAAGTAGCAGAAATCCTTCCACACATTGAAAGAGAAAATCAGTACAACACCAATTCTAGCACTTCTAGATCATAAGCAACCATTTGAGATTCAAACCGATGCAACCGATTATACTATGGGAGAAGTTTTGATGAAACATGGTATGCCTATTTGTTATCATTTTGAAACCTTTACCAATACAATAATTAACTATCCAGCTTATGATAAAAAGTTGTATGCTTTGGTACGAAGTGTGAAGAAATGGAAGCACTATTTCATGGTTAAAGAAATGATTATTCATACTAACCATCACCCTTTTGAATAGTTACAATCGCAAACCAAGATAGACATTTCAAGTGGATGAGATTCCTACAACAATTTCATTTGTTAATTAGGTACAAGAAATAAATATACAACAAAGTTGTCAATATGTTATCAAGGCATATTGTTAGTGCATCTGTTATTATTTAGCATAACTCAATCATGCATGAAAGTTATATTGAACAATATGCTCAAGATGACGATTTTAAAGATGTTTATGCAACTTTGATTCAAGGAAATCATCTTTAAGAGTTGGATTATCATGTTCATAACAAGTTATTGTATCAGCATGGCAAGTTATGTGTTCCACAGGGTGAAAGAGTCAATGTCATAAGGGAAGCTCACACTTCTCTTAGTGTTGGTCACTTTTGTGTAGGAAAAAAATTGCTCAAATTAAGACATATTGAATGAAATTGTCCCAAGGTATGTAAATGGTTGTTCCATGTGTTCTACTAGCAATCTTGGCAATAGGAAATTAGGTTTGTTCAATCCAACTCCTATTCCTTCTTGTCCTTGGGAAAGTATTTCTATGGATTTTGTAGGGGCACTACCAATGTCTAGGAAAGGTCATGATTATCTATATGTTGGTGTGGATCATTTTAGAAAAATGTGTGTGTTGATGCCATGTAAGAAATAGGTTACAACTAAACAAATCGAAATTTTGTTCTTCCAAAATGTATGGGTTCATTTTGGTTTGCCCACTTCTATTATTTCTAATTGAGATTCTCGATTTGTCAGGAATTTTTGGTCAATTTTATGGGAACTCGTGGACACAAAGTTGAAGAAGAGCACCACATTACATCCATAAAATAACAACTAGATAAAAGTGGTAAATAAAATTGTAGTTCATCTCCTTCGAGGATATTGTGGTAAGCATCCTAAACTTTGGGTTGAGCATTTGCATTACATCCATCATGCCTACAATTATGCCAAGCACTCATCCACACAAGTATCTCCATTTGAAGCTTATTTTGGTTATTTTCCAAAGTCTCCTTTGGATTTCATCTTTAGTAATGATATTGCAATAGATGGACATAGTGATGTGGAAAAATATGAGAATTTCATTGAACAAATGTAGCTAGTGCATCAAAGAGTACAAGAGCAGCGAGAGAAAAGAAAAGCCAAGTACAAAGCAAGACATGACAAGCATAGGGTTGATCATGATTTCCGCGTGGGAGATCAAGTTTGGTTGTATATAAACAAGGAAAGACTTCAAGGTGAAGGTAAAAAAACTCAAACCAATCAGATATGGTCCTTTCAAACTGTTGTAGAAGATTGGTAACAATGCTTTCCAATTAGATTTGCCAGCTTACATGCAAATTTATTCTATTGTGAATGTGGAAAAATTTAGATTATATGACCCTCCAATGATTTATGAACATGAATATAATGTTCAAATTCCATCTATTGAATATTTTTCTCATGAATATTTAGATGAGTTGTAGGAAGACTCAATTCTTGACAGGAGAATAAGGACTTCACACACAGACAATGTGGAGTATCTTTGAGTGGGGCTTAAAGGTACCAATCCAAGTAAAGCAAGGTGGATTGAGATTGAGAAAGTGAGGGATTTTTACCCTAACTTACTTGTTGAGTAAAAACATACTTTTGGTGGTCCAAAAGCTTCCAATGGAGAGGAATGATCCATGAGAAAAATATGCTCAAAAATTAAAGCACTCAAAATATCCCGAAATTAATGCAAAATCGTAGATATCGTTGTTCTGATTCCAACAATGCTTGAATTGCCTCAATCGAACACCGTATGAGGAAATTATTGTGTTCTAAAGTTTTTGGCAAACAACTAAAAAATCAACTTGTATGGTTGACTATGTTGTTGACTTGGTAGGTTGTACGGTGTTGTGCTGATGTCAATATGCTGATTGTACAGGTATGGTGGTTAGACAAGCTAATCCCATGTTGACACATGGCATGATCGTATAGGGCAAGTTGGCGGATTTTTAATTGTTGGTGAGTTTCAGGTTTGATCAATCGGGAGGTGCCACGTGGAAAAATTGGTTATGGGCTAATCGGCATTGACAGGGTTCAACCCGATGACCTGACCAAGCCAACCTATAGTCTTATTGTTATGCCACGCGATGGTTCTTAATATGTATATTAGTAAGGTTATATTTATTGTAACCGTTTGGGTGGTTTGGGGGGGTTTGGGTCAGCGGGCTCACTTGACTAGCCCAACCCTGGTCATATCACATTATATGTAACCATGATGGAAGCAGAGGGGGTGGACGGTTAGCCCAACACCTAGTCCCATTAATACAACAGAACCACCAGCAACGACTACGTAGAAGGGCCAATGTGTGACACCTAGCCCATGGTCACATGGCTACTCATATGACCAAGAGCACAGAGTTGGCGGGCGTGTGGCCTCTAGCCGGCACCCCTGGCCATATTGAGTGCCACATGACCAACAAAAAGAGAAAAATATAAGGGAGAACATGCTAAATTAAATGTTTGACAAATTGCACTCATTTTAGTGGAATTTCTGATGCTTCCACACCGAATTGTCAATTAGCAGTTCCACCAAAAGGAGATTCGATGCCAGTTTAGCCAGTTTGGTTATTCTGTAAGACAAAGAGTAGAGAAATGAACAAGGAGGCCTAACTTAGCCATCTTCAGTGTTTTTGAGCCTAAGAAGAGCCTACACAAGAGTTTTTGGGTGTTCTGGACACAATGGGAGCATTATTTTTTTGATTTGAGCAATATATTTTGATTTAATTGACATTTTAAGCATTATTTTAAAGGGAAAAAATTGGAAGCTGAACTCGGAGACATAGCCCAATAGAGGTGAACTTCGTCATCAAATTATTGTTTTGTGATGCTACATGTTCTTTATTTGTCTTTGTTTGAATGAACAAAAATGAACAAAAATTACTAAGTTTATGTGTTTTTTCAATTTCGATGCATTGCCCACAAGACATAAACTAGCTTGCAAAGTTTTTCAAGAAATCTTCAATTTTCAATTTCAGATCATAGCTAGAGTGGCATGGCCTTGTCTACTAGTTAGATCAACAAATTTGAGTTTGTAGGCTTGGAGTAGAGTTGTGCATGTAGTTATTGCTAAAATTTAGCAATCTAGTTCAGTTATTTTTAGTTGAACTCAATTAACTAAGCTCTAGTCATTAGTTGAGTGAGTTCAAGGTCAGTTGAGTAGTTATGGCTGTTGTTAACTCACTGATCATCAGCTACTATAGTCAATCAACTAAAAATAGACCTAGTCATGCATTAAATTCAAATTTCCTAGTTGAGTGGATGGAAAAGGAACATTTGTATTTATAATTGTATACAATTGAGTGTACATGCTTGGAAATTAAGAAGGTGAACAAGTCCATGGGAATTGTGCAAGGAAATAACGAATTTAACCATTTTTTAGGAGCTTAATTCCTCCAGGATTGCGAAAGGAAATAGGAGGAATTTTGAGGCCTATTTGGCTAAGTGTTGGTCAGAGAAGGGTAATGAGTGGGAGATTAGAATTGCAGTGTAGGGTATGCTTCGAGATTCAAGCAAGAAATTGTAATTGATCCATATTATCATATGAATTAGTGTAAAGCAACAAAGGGGTTTTTCCCAGTTCGATTTCCCTTTAAAATCATTGTATTCCTTGTTTTTTGATGGTAGCATGTGTTTCTATCATGTGATTTCCTTTCCGCAGAATAGTAGAAGAAATTTTCTTAATTTCAATTCGATTTCCTTAACAATAGAAACTTTTTTGCAATTTCTACATGGTATTAGAGCCTCATAAGACTAGATAGAAACCTTGTTCCAAATCTTATCTCAAAGAAATTTCTATTTGCATGGTTTTTTGGTGCAAATTCTCTTCAGTGCAGGGAAAATTTCTTTCAACGGATTGAGGCTGGAGTATGCATTGGAGGGAACCTCAAATTTTTGTGATTTGAAAGACATGATGGAAGTTGTCCTAGATGACAATGGAGTATGGGAATATACACAAACTGATATTCCAAAACTATCAACATCAAATACACAAGAACTTTCTCAGTGGAAGAAAGACACAAAAAGAGCCAGGGGGATTATTTTGGAGGGTGTCAAAGATCATGTGGTTCCAAACTTGCATGGAAAGGAGACTCCTTTTTCAATGTGGAAAACTATCATAGATGTCTTCTAGAGCAACAATGATGCCAACAATTAGCATTCAGATATAAACTCAAGAGCATTCAAGTGCAAAAAAATGAAACCATTCCACGATACCTATCAAAATTCACTCGAGTTCAAGATGAACTTATAGGACTAGGACAAAATGTGCCATCATCTGAACTTGTGAGCTTAACGCTCCTTGGCCTTCCAAAATATGTAGAAATTATGTTTTTGAGAAGAGCTCGGATTTACCACAGTGTTCATCATTTTTGTATCGACGTTTCGAGTCTAAAACCAGACTCATCATCAGGATAAATTGTGAGGAGAAAAGAAGGCAGATGCTAGGTATAAATATGAGAATGTCTAGGTTTAAAAGAAAACAGGCCGACTTCTGACAATTTAATTTAATTTAATCCTTTTATTTAATTAATTTTATTTATTTTAATTATTATTGTGATTATTCTAATCTTCTTAATAACTGGAATTAATAATAATACTACTAATATATAAGGTGTTTGTTAGGAATAGAGATAACAAATATTAATTCTATTTTCATATTATAAATGTTAAACCTATTAAATATATATTTAATAATTATTGTATATTTAATTGTTATTATTAATCATCAATTTCTAATATATAATTAGAAAGTCAATTATTATATAACGAGCTGTTCAATTCAAATTTTATTTTCCAATATTATATAATGTTAACCTATTAATTATATATTTAATAATCATTATTTTATTTAATTGTTATTATTAGTCATCATTTTCTAATTTTTTATTTAGTAATGTCACAATTATTCTAACTATTTTTTATTAATTCTTAGAAGTTAATTAATATTTCTGGTTATTACAATTGCATTTCCTAATTATTGCCAATTAATATTATTACAATTTATTGTATGTTATTTATTTTATTACTCCACCCAAATTTCTGTTTATGCTTACGTTAATTTGTTTCTAGGTTTTTTTAATTTCTTTATTGTCTTTACTATTTAGGCTTAAGTTAATTTGTTATTTGGGTTTTTTAAAATCTTTATTATTTTTATTGGCTTGTTAATTAATTGAATTTTCTAAACTATATTGATATTAATAATACTCTTGTTTATTAATATTTATTGCTTATGTATCCTAATGAATATTATTTGCAAATAATATTAGTTATTGTTTATGCTTTGCTAAAGAATACTTATTGAATATTATTTTAATTGTAAATTTTAATGTAAGCCTACCTAATAAATGTAATGTAATGCAATATTAATAATTATTGTTATGCATGGTTTATATATTCCTATTAACTATTATTTATTTATATTATTTGAAAAAATTGATTATTGTTATGACTATCTAATAGATATTAATTGCAAATGCTTTCCATAGTATTAATTATATTCCACTGCTACTGATAGTTTAATATTATTGTTAAACTAAAGGACTAACCTCTATATTGATTAATATTGATACCCTTGAACCAGGGCTTTTAAAGAGAAGACGAGCTCATTAGACAAGGGATATTGGAGGAGCAAGATGAAATGCTAGGTTGATAGGGCAACTCTTACCTAGTCACTGAGATCTACGGGGGATAGCAAGGGGTTCCAGTTTTTGCTAATTTCCATTCCACCATCCCTATTAAAGTTTTTAGGATGTTTAATGATTTCAATAGCTTCTCTCACCTTTCGCTTGAAATGGTGGTCTTCTTTGGCAATAACCTCAGCATCTTCAAGGCATATATGGTGATTAGTCTTGCCTACATGCTCAGCTAAGGCTGAGGATCGGACCCTTTCATGGCGGAGGTCTGCGCTATGCTCTTTGAGTCTAATCCTAACAGATCTGCCGGTTTCTCCTATGTAATGATCCCCACACGAACATTTGATGATGTATACCCCTTTTTGTTGAAGCTGTTCTTGGCTGTCCTTAACAGATTTCATTCTTTGCTTGATGGTGGACCAGGGTTTGAAAGCAGTCCTGATATTTTTCTTGTTGAGGATTTTAGCTATCTTATCTGTGACACCTTGGATGTAAGGGAGGTATGCATTAGAGGTGGGGGCGTCTTTTGTCTTGTTATTATTCTTTACAGATATTGCTTTATGAATGGCTTTGTAAATGCTTTTACTGCTGTACCCTAGGTTGGCAAAAGTTTTTTTAAGGTATGAAATTTCTTCTTGAGCATGGTCTATGTCTGAGATTCTATAGGCTCTGGTGAAGAGGGTTTGCAGCACTCCCATTTTTTGGGCAGGGTGGTGATGAGAATGGGAGTGAAGGTAGTTATCGGTATGGGCTTTCTTCCTAAAGACTTTGTGACCTAAGGAACCATCCTCCTTTCTTATGAGAAGAATGTCCAAGAAGGGAATGCAATTATTTTCTTCTGTTTCCATGGTGAATTTGATGTCTTCAGACAAGCTATTGAGGTGTTCCAGAAACTTGCTTAGTTCTTTCTCGCCGTGCGGCCAGTTGACACTTGTGTCATCTACGAACCTGACCCATGATTTGGGTTTTAATGGATAGGAATCCAGGGCCTTCTTTTCAAATTTTTCCATGAAAAGGTTTGCCACGATTGGTGAGAGAGGGGATCCCATAGCGACACCTGAAGTTTGTTCAAATATTTCACCCTGGAAGGAGAAGAAGGTAGAGCGGAGACAGATTTCGGCTAGCTTAGCAGTCTGGGGATCTGCAACTTCTTTGACTACTTGAATGGCCTCATCTAGGGGAATTTTGGTGAATAGCTGAACTACGTCAAAACTAACGATTTTATCTCCGGGGTCTAGCTTGGTATTTTTAATGTGCTGCACAAACTGATTGGAGTCTTTTATGTAAGAGCTGGTTTTGCCCACCAGAGGGGATAGGATGCTGGCGACATACTTGGCTAACTCATAAGTGGGCGACCCTATGGTGTTGACTATAGGCCTTAGGGGGACATCTTTTTTATGAATTTTTGGGGCTCCATAGATTCGGGGGGTGATTTCACTATTGGGGGTCAATCTCTTTTTAAGCTTGTCATCAAGACTGGTTTCTTTAATGGCTTTTTTGACAAGGTTAATGATTTTGGAGATGGGGTTTTTATCTAACTTCTTATAGCTGCCACTATTATACAGGTGGTCCTTCATTTTGCTGATGTAATCTTCATGATCCATAATGACGGTGGCGCCTCCTTTGTCAGCTTTCAAAACTACTATGTCTTTGTTATTTCTAAGACTTTTTAGGGCTTTAAGCTGATCTAGGTTGAGGTTTTTCTTGGGGGGTTTAGCTTTTCTAAGGATAACTGCAACCTCTTGTCTAATGAGCTCTTTTTCATCGTCTTTAAGTGCCTTGATTCCATCCTCAAGGTTACAAATGATTTCTTCCTTGGGGATTTTGATCGGGGCCAGAGCGAAATTAAGGCCTTTGTTAAGGACTTCCATTTCTTCATTTTTCAGACAGTAGGATGATATGTTGACTACTTTTTTATTAATGTTACCAGGGCTAGTTTCTATTTTATTGATGATTTCGCTGCTGTCTTGAAAGGTGCTAGAACTGCTATCGATATTTATTTGCTCTATGTTTATTTTATCTTGCTCATTGTTAAAATTACTGGCTAGTAAAATATTTGAATTGAAATTAGCTGCGTACCTGTGATGTGCGCTCCTTGAGATGCCAGCTCCTTCGGATGTATTTTCTTCCTCATTGTTGCTGTGATGGGCGCTCCTTGAGATGCCAGCCCCTTCGGATGTATTAGTTTCCTCTCTGATGCTGTGATGGGCGCTCCTTGAGGTGCCAGCTCCTTCGGATGTATTTGCTTCCTCATTGTTGCTGTGATGGGCATTCCTTGAGATGCCAGCTCCTTCGGATGTATTCGTTTCCTTTCTGCTGCTGCATGGAATGATACTTTCAGCAAAGTCATTGTGCGTAGGCGTGCTTATGAATTTATTAACCTTAGTTGTATGCTGGTCTACTTTATCATTAATGTGCTCTTCAATTATGCGCGGAGGGGTTGCCACGGCGTTAGTTCCTGTTACGACCTGCTGTTTATTTATTGACTGTACCATCGACGGGTCCGCGTTCACCACTGCTGGGTATTGTTGAGGGTCACGCTGATCCTTTTTTATATTTAATTGTGTTAGCTCCGGACCTCGTGCTCCCTGCGGGTTCCGCTGTGATACGGTCCCACGCTGTCTCAATACTGTATTCGTTTTATTATGCCAGCGTGATCCCTGTGTGTTCACTATTTCGCTGTTTTGACCGTTCATCCAATAACCCGATACCGTATGAGTATTATTACTTTTGTCCAGGCGTTTGTTAACACAGACTCCACGGTATTCAGCGTTAGAACTTCTGGGATAGCGCGTTTCTGAGGCCCTTCCTTCCTGCTCATTGTCGTTCCTTTCTCGTTGCTGAAGTTTCACCAGTTTGTTAACGTGTTTGGCCTCAGCGCTTTCTTTCACTTTGTTTGCTTTTAGTGCAGCGGACGCATCTATGACTTTCCAAAGGTCTTGATCGATTGTAGTGGCCAGCTTCAGGTGGGTCTTGAAGGCAACTGAGGATAATCTTGCTAGAGCGGATCTGGCTTTGTGGATTTCAAGGCGAATCAGGGTCTTGCTAAATCTCTCAAATACTTTGTGATATTTCTGGCTGCGTAACCTGTGTTTAATGTAGGCAAATGCGGGGGTAAGATTTGCATCCCTACATTGTTTCAGAAAGCCCAGATCAGCTTCTTTTCTCCTTATTTTAACCCTAGTTTTTTCGAGATCACGAATCTCCTTCCAAGTATCCCCTCCGTGCAGGGTAATTATTTTGGATTGCAGATTACTGTGGGGTGGTTTTTGAGAAGAGCTCGGATTTACCACAGTGTTCATCATTTTTGTATCGACGTTTCGAGTCTAAAACCAGACTCATCATCAGGAGAAATTGTGAGGAGAAAAGAAGGCAGATGCTAGGTATAAATATGAGAATGTCTAGGTTTAAAAGAAAACAGGCCGACTTCTGACAATTTAATTTAATTTAATCCTTTTATTTATTTAATTTAATTTTTATTTTAATTATTATTGTGATTATTCTAATCTTTCTTAATACTGGAATTTAATATAATACTACTAATATATAAGGTGTTTGTTAGGATAGAGATAAACAATATTAATTTCTATTTCAATATTATAAAATGTTAACCTATAAATAATATTTAATAATTATTTTATAATTGATTGTATAAATCATCATTTTCTAATATATTAATTAGAAAGTCACAATTATTATATTTCTCATGCAGTATTAATCAAAATCACAAGATACAAACCTACTCTACCGCTTTGCAGAAGTTATTTCACAATTTAGAACAAAAATTTCAGACATGCAATAAGAAATAACACACATGCACACATTATTTTTCTTGGGGAAAGTAATCTGCTAAAAAAGCCAATGTCAACTTGCATTAATCTGATGAATATAATATGTATTACAATTTCTTTGCTCAACTGAGCACAAACTATAAGTGAATAACCTATCTCGTTGCTCACTGAGAAGCTCTGATCCAGACTTAGTCAATTTGTTCCTCTGCTTGAGCTCCTATTTCCTTGCGCAATTCCTTGAAAAGTTAGGCCCTTATTATTTAGGAATTTCTCCAAAAAGGATTATGCAATTCCAAGGTTAATCATTTGAATGCATGCAACACTTGTACACTGAAGACTAGTCTACAACCGATGTTACATTGCCTTGCAATCTCCACCACAGCTGGGGAACTCGAATTATCTGCATGAACTAGCTATTTTGGGTTGATTGATCAGTTAACTAGATGATCACTAAGTTTGACTAAAGTTCCACTACATAATTGACCTTCCACTAGTTCCTCCAACAATTGGAACTAGTTTAATTGAAAACTCCTTGAGATAACTGACTTCGATTGCTACAAATTAGAAATCAGACATGCTTAGCTAAACTCTAACTCCTCCAACTCGAATTTACTAAGTAAAGTGGATGACACAAGCCATGTCACACAAGTTAACTACATCCAAGTTGTCCGTTGATGTGTAAATTTGAATTTTCTCAATTTAATCAAAACAAAATCAAATTGAGAATTTCTTGCTGCATTTTCCAACAAAATCCTAGCATACTATCATGATTCAGTTAATGGAAGAGAAAAGCTACCAGATTGGGAGAGAATTTCACCTGATTTGTATAGAAAGAGATTAGAAGAAACACTAGAGACGGTGTCACATCCATTGCAGATGAGGAAGAAGATTGTGCTCTAGTTGGTAAAGGAAAGAATGCCAAGGCAAAGAAGTCTGAAGGTGAGGCATATTCTAGCTAGAACAATGGCAAGAAGAAGGACCTCAGGAAAATAAAATGTTGTCACTACCATGAATACAAAAACTATGCAACCAAGTGTCCACACAAGAGATCCATCAAGGAGCCTACAACATGAGAAGGAGGAGATGCTTGGCATCTCCATTCGATTTATATTTCACCCTCTTTGGTTGCATGGAAAGCACAATAAGAGGGAGTGAGTGGTACATAGATTATGGTACCTCATATCATATGACAGGAAACAAGGAATTCTTTAGTATCCTAGAGGGGAAGGATCTCAAAATGCACATATAATTTGGAGATGATGGGAGGTATAGTAGCAAAGGAACTGGTACTGTCACCTTTAAGAGGGATTCAGGCTCCCATATTCACTTGAAAAATATAATGTATGTGCTTGCGATGAAGAAAAAATTGATTTTTGTAGCTGCATTGGAGGATAAAGGTTATGATGTGGTGTTAAGGGAAAATATTTTTTGAATCATGTTGTTATTGGACAAGTGAAACATATTGGAGTTAGAGTGGAAAATCTCTATAAGTTAGAGATAGATTTTTCCATGCATGTAGGCTATACCTCTAGGAGTGAGGTGGGGTGATGTAGAGCCTTAGTACGAGAGTTGCAAAGGTTTGGGCATGGTCCATTGGAGAGTAGTATCACTTTCAGTATACTCTTCTCATGGATCATTACCCTTGCTATAGGGTCCCACAATATTTAGTAGTAAAAGGATCAATGTCAATTGATGCAGTCATACCTTGAGTGATATTTATAGACTAGTTGCAATTAGATGCGGAGGAGCCCAAGGAAATATTGATAGCAATGCAAGAGACATAGTGCAAAATAAACAACAATGCAGTTTTCCTAGTAGATAGTGTAGAGACTAGTAGCAGTTAGATTCTCAGGAGACAGTTGCAGCTTAGAGACACATCAATTTACTATTTCGAATACTTCTCAATTGCAGTTGTTTCAATAACAACAACAATAGTGAAAGGAAGTATTGTTATTGTACATTCCTACAGGAGCAGGATTGGGATTGTGAAAAATCATTTTCTTGCTAAGAGGGAGTGTTGAAATTGTAGTGAGAAAAGGCTTGATTTGACTACTGCCTTAGTAAAATGGAGAAAATTTGATTTTCCACATCAACGGGATGACTTGGATTACCATTAGCTAGAGTGACATGATCTTCTCTACTAGTCAGATCAACAAATTTGAGTTTGTAGGCTTGGAGTAGAGTTGTGCATGTAGTGATTGCTAATATTTAGCCATATAGTTTTGTTATTTTAAGTTAAACTTAGTTAATTGATCTCTATTCATTAATTGAGTCAGTTGAAGGTCAATTGAGTATTTATGCATGTTGTTAGCTCACTGATCTCTCAGTTAACTAGTCATGAATGGAATTTGAGTTTCCTAGTTGAGTGGATGGAAAAGGCACATTTATATTTATAATTGTATATAGTTGAGTGTACAAGCTTGGAAATTAAGTAAAGTGATAAAGTCCTTAGGAATTGCGCAGGGAAATAGGAGGAAAGTTGAGGCCTATCTTGGTTAATTGTTGGTCAGAGCAGGTTAGTGAGTAGGAGATCAGAATTGCAGTGTAGGGTGTGCTTCAGGATTGAAGCAAGATATTGTAATTGATCCATATTGTCATTTGAATTAATGCAAAGTAGAAAAAGGTTTTTTCTGAGTTGGGTTCGCTTATAAAATTCTTGTGTTCCTTGTGTTTTAATGCTTGCATGTTATTGCATGTGTTTCTATCATGTGTTTTCATTTCCACATAATAGTAGAAGAATTTATTTCGGTTTATTTTTATTAACAGTAGAAAATTTCTTGAAATTTCTACAGTTTATTGGATATTTTGAAGAATTTTTAGGCGACACTTGATTCTTTGGAAGTTTGCAGTTTTTGAATATTCTCCTTTTCCTTTCCTTCCATGTTTCCCATAAAATGAAACCCAACAATAATTACCATGCTCTGATGATGATCACTTGCTTAAATGTAGAGTATCTCCAACTAGTTATTGTTTCTAATATATTATGTTGGACTCTATCATAAAGTTCCTTAGAATGGTTCCTCCTGTGTCCCATAAGTTGAAAAAAAAGGAATAGGAGTCAAGAAAACTATTTTTCACTTCCTCTACTTGATTACATAGATGGAAAAATGAGGGGCCAAGAAATCCTCTTTCTTGAAGCCTATCCCATGTTAGAATTTACTGATGCCCTACCTACCATAGAAACAATGTAATTTTTTCCTGGAGTTTTAGATACCATATCTTGTTCCATATTAGATTATCTATTAGTTGGTCATAGCCAATCAAAAGATTGTGGGTTTTCCTAAGAGTGTAGTTTCCTGATTACTTGTATCCCCATTTTATTTTGTTTGGGCATGTATAAACTTTAATTTTTCTCTATTTGTAGAGTCTCCCATCGATTGTCCACAATTGATCTATTTTGAAAAGGCCGTTGATCTTTCAAAATCCAATTCCTCCATTGTTATGAGTTTGAATGGAGTTACTAATAATCAATTACCATGTTCTTTCCTTGTTGTATGAATCCTATCCTAAAATCATGATAGTTGTTATCTTCCTATTGTTGAAATATGGCAACAAGAATATTCCAATTTAATTTGTCCTTGAATTAAATTGTGAATTAAAATCGAATTTGGTCTTAACAAATACTTGGAAATGATTAATTAATTCACAAGGAATTAATTAGTTCGAGAAATTCAAGTTAGAAGTCTTTATGAAGTCTTTATGAAGTCATGCAAGAGTTATCCCTTAGATTAAGGAGATAAGATTGAGTTATATTTGAGTTGTAATTAGTTAACTCACTTTACTGAGTTAAGTCTAGTTAAATTAGTTCCCAACTATTTGAGGAACTAATGGTGAGTTAATAGTCCGTTGATGCATGCATGCACTCAACTAGTGTACTCCAGTTAACTGAAGATTTCCACATAAGAAACTCATGCATGTCTATTTTGAGAAAGACCCAGTTGAGATTAAAGTCAAGGACAATGTACTATCAGTTGCATGTGTTTTCTTATAAAGAAAACTCATGCATGCAAAAGGAATCAATTTTCCTTGAGGATTGCACAGTTTTGTAGTGTGTAAGGGAAGTGTTCCACTTGGTTGAAGGTGAATCATCCCAGAGGAACAATGCAAGGAAATAGGAGCTTCGAGGGCAGAGAGGAAGGATTGAGAGAAGCCAAGTTTGCTTGTGAGCTTCTGTGAGGATTGTACTGAGAGTTGGCTAGCTATGAGAGCTAAGGATTTGTATAATTCCCATGTATTTCCACCTTGTATGATAATATATATAGTGGGATTTTTAGTTGAGGCTTTCCCCAAAGTATTTTCATGTGTATTGTGCGATTGATTCTTCTTCTTCTGGTTATATTGATCAACTCGATCTTTAAGCTTCCACAAATTGATAGTAGAAGTAGTTTATAGCATTCTGCTTTGATTTATATTGCATTATCGAGTTAACCTAGAACAGATTTTCTACATGGTATCAGAGCCAGGTTAACAGTATCAGAGCTGTGAATAGTATATTGAGAAGAGAATTTGAAGTTTGAAGTTCGGGGTTGCAGGTGCAAATCAAATTCATATCATATTTTAAGGTTGGCCAGTGGAATTCTATGGCTTGAGATTCGAGTATGCCTTAGAAGGTAGCTTGAATTACATAGCATGGAAAGATAGAATGGAGGCTATATTACAAGACAATGGCTTGAAGGAATTCATTGATCAAGAAATCCCAAAGCCAACTTCAACTAATGCACAAGAATTGGCTGAGTGTAAGAAGTGTGTGGCGAAGGTGATCCGGATTTAAACAGGAACGCAACAAAATACAGAGATAACCATATACACAAATATGCAGCGGAAATAATACTTCATTTTATTAATGGAAAATACTGAAATATGCTTACAACCAGAAATG
>APFE031678847.1:0-32462 GCA_000404065.3 Pinus taeda
TAGCCCATGTAGTTAATCGGGGGGTTAGAGGGGGGGCGGAGCCCCCCTTCGTTGCGCTGATTGTGCAGTGGGGGGTGGCAGCCCCCTATCCGATGGATTTGAGGGTGGCGGGTAGCCCCCCTCTACAGGCTCCAGGGCAATGCCCTAGGGAAAAAATTTTGGACCCTATATTAGGTTGGACAAACCTACCTATGGTCTTGTGCATGGTTTTCACACATGTTTTTGGACGTGATGGTTTTTGATCCATGGTTTTGGACGTGATGGTTTTCGGTCCATGGTATTCGATGCTTCGGCATGTATAAATATGTATTGTAATATTGAAAGAAACATAATGAAAAATCAAGCTGGTAGTCCCGGTTTTGGGATCCAGCGGGAAATCTCTGTGTATATGTGTTTTATGTGTTATGCTCTCACATTTTTATTTTTCATGTGATTTAGAATTCGTATGCAAGTAATTTCTATACGGGGTTAAAACCTACAATCTCACTATACGTTTACCCCTTTTCGAGCCGATATTAAATATTTATGAAAAAGGTACACCTTAGTTGAACATGGCTAGGAGGTTCTCTCGGAGATTTTTTTTCTACATTTTCGGGTTTGAGGGACAAATTACGAAAAGGGACATGATGGAGTTTTCTTTTTTGTTTCTTTTTCAAACTCTCTGAACATGAAAAAGATGTCGAGTTATTCTTACGTCGAACTCGTTAAAACTTTGCGACGAAAGACTCGTCACCATGATGAGACCGAGTTTCTCCTTCCTAGTGCTCGTAAAACTTACTAGGATGGATTCATCTAAAGGATGAACTTATATGAAAAGCATATGGTATCCTCTTCAAGCTTGTGTAAAAATAAAGAGGTACTCACTAGAAATAGTGGGGGGAAATGAAGATGAGACATCCTTTGTATAGGCAGCATGTCGCTCTTGAACATGACACTCTTCTGCTCTCGTGTCAGGTTTGGGATATCCTCACTCAGTCACTTGTCCTCCTGGGTTTGGGAGATCCATCCTACCTCTCATTTCACTATTCCACTTTGTCATCATGACCTTTAGTCCCATGTTGAGTTAGATGTTGCCACACTCCGAATTCCTGTCGCCAATATGTTCAAGAGAAGTCTAATCTACAGTTATTTACCTATACATTGTTTGAGTCATTTCTACAGTCTTGAATAACATTCCACTTTATTTATTGTTTCATGTCGATGATGGGGGATTCATCATTACCCTCCCTTGACGGGTCGCTTCTTGTTGACTTCAGCTCACTATCTAGGAAGATGACTTAGGAACTCCCTTTCAGTACCTTAGAGCTGGCATGCGTTAATGGTTAGTTCTTCGCATTTGATGATAGCTCTTCATTATTGGATTTCGATCGGATGATTCCACGAGTGTTCGACCTCAACTTCATTATCACATTCACGGATTGTACTATTGTACCTTAAAGGCCATTGTCATTATTAGTGGTTTCTCTTGTACTTGTTAACGACCCACATCATTGGCCGATAATCAAGTGGTTTTCTAGCATATTTGACTGTGACACGTTCATTCACATGTTAGAATTCGTACTTTGATCGGGTCGGGATGGAGTGCAAGACCATGAGTCTTGTTTGATATGACTCAGGCTACGTGGAGTTATATGTTATTCATGATTGTACACATGTTTCTGCTATACGAATGGTTGTGACCATACCATGAGACTTTATTTATGATGATCCTTGTTATCTAGATGGTTGTGTCCATGCCTTGGATCTTAGATTACAAATGACCCTTCTGTATTGGATGTTGTGGCCATGCTATGGATCTTTTCATATAGTCTTCATCATCCGGGTGGACACGCCCATGCTATGGATTCATGTTTTGATCCTAGATATGTATATGTATATGCATCCTTGATTTGTAAGCCTCCTGACAGTGTGTGTCCTCGCCCTTGTCAAAAGCTCGTAAAGCATCTCAGCCATCACTCCTCGTTCTGCCTTCATGCTTTAGGGAGAATCTATTACACAATATTTTGTCATGCCTCCTGCACTTCCTTGTGACATACCCTGAAGTGCCCGAAACATGATCATTATACAATATACTCATCAATGTATATAGCTCAGATCCCTCCTTTAACTTTGTTTGAAAAATATCTGGAGCTTTCCCTGAAGAAATGGCTCATGAAACCCTAAAATGAGAATCATCACACTTATGAATCTCAAAACCATGATGATCACATGTTGCACCTTGTTAAGCCAACGACGACATCGCTTTGTTCTCTCTCATACTCGCGATGGTCTCAAAAAGGAAGTTTTCCTAAAGAGGATGAGAAGCTTTGTGATCTAGAAGCTTCCAGAGCAACAAGATAGAGGTGGTTTCGCATAAATGAGGTCGAATGCTCCTAATTTGACCTCTTGGTCTCATCCCTATGAGCTACCTCCTTAAGATGCGGGCCTAATCCTATCTTTGGAGGAGGTCTAACTCCTTCTCCTAGCCTATAAATTCCCCCTCTACCATTCCCAAATGGTTGATCTATGTCCATTTGCACCCCTATGTCGAGCTTGTGCTTAGAGGTTATTCATTAGACTTGGAGGAGTAGTAGAGATTTTCTTGGATTGGAATTGGATTACCACTCAAGGAGAGCCTTTCAACATCAAGGCTATGGTTGTAAGCTTCCCTTTTATTCTTTAAATAATAATACAACTTTTGGTTCATCTTCCCAATATATATGTTCATGTATGTATTTGTTTGGCATTACTTGATCAACTAAATAGACTATTATTGGATTTGCTATTGGTTTTGGCATGCTTTGTTTTCTCTTGGTCATTTTTGTAGGTACATAAGAGTTGAAAGAAGCAGGAACAAGACCTTGACACAAGTAGTTCGAGGATCTCAACAAAGGAAATCAGATTAGCATCACAGCAAGGTAGACCTTCTCTCTTGTTCTATTTTTCAATCATAATCTAGGAAGATGTCTAGTTGATTGTCCCTTCAGTTGCTATACCCACTCATTGGGCTAGAGGGATCGTCTCTGTCTGCATAGAGGATTAACCTTGTTAACACCATGACCTGAACCTTGTGCTCAACATGGTCTCAATTGTTTTAATGGCTTGTGTTCTGTGTTCATTTGTTAACTGGAAATGAGGTGTGGAATCTTGGCATAGGTGCAAACCTAAAGCAGGATATCTCTTAGTTTCTATCAAACAAGAAACAAACTCTCTTGCTCGTAAAATAAGTCGGGATCCCTCATCCGCCCTGGCGTAATCAACGCCCAATAATAAGTGCAAATGCACACATAAAAGAAAATGAATTTAAATAAAGGCTTCCTACACAAAGAGGTAATGCAACGACTCCACCAGGGTACTGACCAGGTTCACTGGCAGCGAAGAAATGCTTGTGATTTCTTGGAGTAACTCCATTGGGGTACTGTCTAGGCCCACTAGAAGTGGAGAAATACCAAAAACTTATTTTTTAAAAATTTTGAATATAATAAGCCCTTTGCCTTGTTCTTTGCATCATCATCGACTACTGGCATGTGTGAACTTATAATTGGATGTTACTGACTAGCAAGACCTATCTAAGATACAAAGGGAAGGCATATTTACAAAGGTTGAGGCAACGCAAGAGGTACCCACATCAATTGTTCAATATTTTCTTGCATCATTATCCAGACTGAGACTACTACAGGGATGTTAACAAAGATACTAGATTCTACCAGTGGTTCACCAATTATTATAGCTACTACAACAACACCCAAAAGTTTTGGGCATATCTGAATTTTAGGATCCCCCCTCTGCTCAACTCAAGCCATTAAGGGACACTCTAGTTATTAATTGGCTAATCCCCCCCATGGCTTGTTCTTATCAGACCTTGTTGATGCACTCACCCGTTCAATCGTGCGATATATATAATGCTTTATTTTTTCATGCCCCATCTCGCGCATCGAACCTACCACTGCATTAGGTTTTTGGGAGTTTGATGTCTTCCCCCTGACTTCAGAGATTATCCCTATGCCTTTCAATCAATGGTGACACCATGTGTCGACAGACAAGACTCCAATCTGGGTTTCATTATGTTGAACATACTAGGGTTTGGGGAGAAACCCCAAATTGGCACAAGAATGCTTCCCTTCATGATTTAACCTAATTCATATATCTCTAGAGTTGCATTCTCATCTACACTGCTTGGAATTATGGTAAGAATTATTGTATTTCATGTTTCCGCTACATTCATAATTGGTTCCCCATCTCAACGTGCACATTAAGGTTTGTAAGTTTGTCACCTTTCCCATGTGTCTTTGAAGCCCTGATTTGCAATAATCTCCAGCCTCCAAACACATGATCATGAGAATTTCAAGGAATGTGCTTGATGAGTGCATCATCACCTCAAGCATCATGAAATATAAAAAGACAACTGCAATTAATAGATTCATTGGAGCACCTGGATTTTGAGTTGGTCTCCAAACTTGAGCGCACTTGACCAACACATATAATTTGCAACACCTTGATTTGGATAATTCATTTGTTTATTCTCCCGAAGTGAATTAGCTGTTTATTTATTTATTTTTCATATCTGTAAACTAATTTTTCCTTTTTTATTATTTGTTTTGGGAATCTGGAGTAGTCTCGGATACACACCAATCAATGCATACCTACAATAACAATACCCTGAAATGAAACTAGCTGGGCATTGTGAATTATTTCCAAACCATGGTATCATTCATGACTCTTAAGATGAGCTAAAGAACTTTTGGACAATTCATGTCAAGTCTTAGCTCATTAATAGAATGTGTTGGGAAGTACACATCAACGTTATATGGGAATAAGTGTTCTTTAGGTAAGTATATCCACCAATTAGATGGCGAAGGAAAATGCCACCTAGCTCACATTTCAGGGTCTCGCTAACACTAGAGTGGCAACCCTAGAAGGACACACATAACATGTGTATGGGTGGATGTGCCGCCTCAAAATCACCCACGACAAGCTACCAACATAAACAAGATGATTTCAAATAGTTGAGGGTGCACTCAATAGCTATATTCCCTACACATGTGATAGAGAGATGAAACATGAGGCAAAAGGACTTTTGGCAATTGGAATCGAGAGGTGTAGCAGAACCACAAGCAAATGTTTGCATTTCTCTCATCTACATATCTATATATATACTCGAGCAGTTTCCAAGCAAGCACGATGGACATTTGTACCTAAACCAACTATGATGGGAATGTGATATCTCTATGTGTATGATCAATATCCCATACCAAAGTCATGGAAAGTGATAACAAATGTTGTGGTTGCATGGAGGTGTGACACCAAGTGCGGTTCAAGTTCATTCATGCGCTTAAAGTGGGATAAGAAAACATAGGTATGGGATTTGAGGCAAAATGGTAGAGACCGTGACATACACCGAAGGCCTGGTAAGGCGCCATTGTCTGGTGAAAGATTATGATGAAGTTGTTTTGATGCCAAGGTAATGAAAGGGTCTCCATTTACACACAACACAGTCACATTTTAAAGATTTAAAGGGGCCTCTAGAATGCGACTTTCATCTGATCGTGACTATGCGACCTTTGGGAGTCACAACTTTCTCCAGGTCGTTGGGTCGCACCTCAGGCGAGCCTCCAAAACCTGACCTCCATTAAATTGAAACTAATGTGATGTCCATCATCAATGACTTTGATATCTTGCCAAGGAAATCAATTAAGGATGCCACGGGGATACAATGAACTATGTTATAGTTGCATGAGTAGTCCCTTGACATGACACCGCTAAGATGCTCTTATGCCAAAGGGTCGCAGATAAGGTTCATAGCCACCCAACTACAAGACAAAATAAAGAATGGCAAAAGAAGTTGCCTTTGGTGGTCTTGCATGCAGAGGAGATATCATAATCCAAAGCAAATTCGAAGCAGAGTACATGGACTTGAAAGTGTTAAGTTCTCATGTAGAGGATGTTGTTAACAGCATGATTCGATAAGATGAAAGTGCTGAAAATGGTCAATTTTGAAACCTTGCGTGGAAGCGACTCTCTACGTGGGATTTACACCAAGGAAAACACCTAGCAGCAAGAGGTGTAATTCACGATTCTATGCAGGCAGCAGCCAATAGCTAACTCCATCCTCTTTTGTCCCTCCAGTAGGAAAGTGTAATGAATATGATGGGTCTTCACTAGTTATTCAAGTGAAATCAAAGCAAAGTAGATTTAGTAATTCAAAGCATTGTGTTGCAGTTGCATCTTCTTTCCCATCAATGGACCATCACAGTAATTGGGTAGGTCACAAAGTCCCTTGGGATGATGCTCAGAGATGAAAATATTCGACCATGTGACCTACGTTAACTTGGCGACTCGACAACCTCCACCAGTTGCAGTGTGTGAACCTGGTTTGCTCCAGAAGATGCGACCCTCCACAAGTCGCAGTCTCTTGATGCGACCGGTCACCAGATCATCATTGAAGGAGTTGCTATACCATGTGATTTACACCACCTAGGTTGCACACCAACCTAAGTCAAGCTCTGCAACCCATGCGACCTCTACGACTAATGCAACCTCCTTTTCAACGTGTCCAATCCTGAAGATCTAAACACAAACATGGAACTTATGGTGTTCTTTATGCAACCAAGTGTAGGTTCTTTTATGATGTTCGAATGCTGAGAGCTTCCTATTTGCAAGTCTCTTCATTTGCATATTTTGTGTTTTATTCAGTGATCCTCTTTTGAGAATCAAACAATTTGGTTAGATGGAAAATAAGGTTAAGGATGGAACCACAGGAGATTATTCATCTAGGCCACCTTCTAATATTGAAATGGCAACAACAACTTTAATAACAAACCATGGAGATTTTTCAGGCAACATATACTAGACTCATTTTTGAATGATCCTGTGCTTAACGTTGCTATGGCGGTTTTACATCCCAGCTAATAATCTGGAAATATCGAAATATATTTGAAGGATTAAGCAATTTGGAGCCAAGCATGTAGCACTGCGATTTCATGAAGGCCTGCTTATGTACTCCCTCACAATTTGTGATATTTTAGAGGCATTTATGGATGTGCATGAGTGCTTTGTACTTGGGGATGTTACCTATAGAGCATGTTGTGTTGTTTATCACTCAACTACATCACTAGGGGTTGTTTTTGTCATTCCTTATTTCTTCTACCGAAAATTCACTCATTTTGAACACATGATTAATGGACTAAGTAGTGCAATTGGGAGGTTCATTTCACTGATCCAAAGGCCCTAACGATCAAATTCTCACATAACAACACATTGAAGATACACTAAAACTATGGGCCGTTTTAGGCATTATGATTGTCGACATTGCAAAACATGAAGCTGCATTAAATGCCTATTCTGTGGATGATAGGTTAGAGCAGCAATATAAATAACAAGAGGGCACTTCTCAATAGAGGATGAGCCTCAAAGTTGAAGGATGGGGATTGGGAACCGCACCAGACTTAACCAACCACTTGCCCTGATAACACCATATGGAATGAGAAAGCATAGTGTGACCTTATTGAAGGAAGCTGGCATTTCCCTCTAGAAGCTTCACACCTAGGGCTTGAGCCAACAGGCAAACTCACTTCGTGTACCTGCTCAAGGTGTTTTGTCAATAGAAGGAGAAATGTCAAGCAAACACTCAACAATTGAACACTACGATGGAGCCACTAAGGGAGACCTCTGTATCATGTCACAAGTTTGGGAATGGGAAGCAATTAAAGAAGTTATTGTGCCCTTGTATCTACAAAGCAGTGGTGCTACATTCAACACTCACTTCATAGTGGGCCCATGGACAAAATGCTAATTAAAGAAGAGAAGGAAGACCATATAAATGCCACCCTCTCTGATAACGTTGTGTCACAAAAAAGGACTATGCAGGGGCCCAAATTAATGGTGAAAGGAAGGGAGCAGGGATGGACGTATGTGGAGAAATTAGGGTTTTGATGATATGAAAACTAAATCCACTCAAGCTCCTAAAATCTTATAGCCATGTTAGAAACACAACATTTGAGGAAGTCCAAGAGGGCCCTCCAAGTCCACATGTAGTGATAATACTGTGGCACAACAATTGACCACACATGGGTCTAAATTAATTGTTTATTATTGTCATTCTTTCAGTTAGATGGTTGTATTTCCATTATTAGTTTTATTGAAATTACATCTGACCATTGTTATTTTCCTGGAGGTAGAAAGAAGGGAACAAAATGTCGATCTAAGTGAAGGGATTAGGGTTTCTCATGGAGCTTGCATAACTGGGGTTTTCTTTCAGCAAGCCAGATGCTCTCTTCTAAGTTCCAAGAACCTTTCAATAAACTCAAAGACGCATCACCAGAAAATTGATGAATGCAGTGAAGCATAGTGGCAAGAAAACATGTTGGTTCTAGGACCAAGTATCTGCATTGTTGCAACATATGGGCAACAATCATTCTAGAGTGTCCAATAACCCCCTACATCCTTCTCTCTCTCTCTCTCCTTCGTTGTAATGTAAATATAGCCCACCATTATATCAGCCACTATGTTAGGACTGATGTGGGCATGTAACAATGATTTTTGGCTTGAGAAATAAGCGTGTAATATCAAGAGTCATGAGGGTAATCGAAAGGGCATGAAGGAAGGCCAAGGGTCACAGTAGGTGAACAATCACCTCATCTCTATAAATGTTCCCTCGGGCCTCATTATTAGGGGAATTTGGCACTTGAGTTGAGATTAGGAATAGATAGTTGATTCATGCTTGAGAACTAGAGCCACTCAACTCTTGGTAGCTAGTAGAGTGGATTAGTAGTGGAGTTAGGGTTTTGGCATTAGGCAAGAGTATGAGAAGCCCATGTTCCGCTACTGGGTTTTGACTAATTGCATGATATGTATTTGAAGTTGCAACGACATTAATAAGATGTTCTTTATCTTTGGCATTGATTCCCATGCTTACTCATGGTGGTTGTATTAGTTGTCTGATATTTCATTATATTTGTATGTGCACTTTCATACATGCAATATGTTATGGGATGGTACATAGTGGTTGCATGTATGTTCTGCTTTCGAATCTGTGTTTAGTCATTCCTTGCCATGTCAATGACCTATTGTGAACTACTTTGCAATTAACTTTTGGCATGTTCCTGTTTAGTGTATGTCTGATTGGGTTTTAGCTCACTGATCCCTCTCGTGGCATATTACTTCTTATTGTGGCTGAAACTTGTTTGTATCTCTTTTTGCAATTTGTCAATCTTGGGCTGATTTTGTTCCATTGCCTGAACATTTCATTCTTGTCCCCACTCTAACACTTTTTCATTTGGTAACCTAGATCAGAAACATTCATGGTGGTAGTCGGGCCCACGTACCGGATGGGGCTCCTATCCCAAATGGTGTGAGGTCTAATTGGGACATCACACCAGGGAGACCCCCCTTAGTTGTTGGCAGTGCATTTCGTCCCGTCAACATAACGATTGGTATTGGTGAAGTTTCATGACACGAACTCAAGTTATTTCAATCACACAAAGCCTAGGATATTACACTTCAACAATATCAACGTAGTTGTCAATGGACCAATGCTTATTACGCCCAAAAGTACTGAGGATCTACTGCAGCACTACCAGGCCGAGTGAGGAAAACCAACACAATCCCAAATGCTTAACTGCACGACAACACCCGTGATGATGATCAATTAACTAACCCACCACTGCCACCTCCCCTACCAATGTAATTTTATATGGTTGCCTTCAAATCACACCCCACCCGCCCAACACAATGCTTAAAACACTAAGCCGACCTAGCATCATAACCAACTTGAGAGTAATTATTCAACTTGTAACGTGTAATAAATATCCCATAATGCAAGTCAATTGCTTCAAATTTAATTGTTTATTACCAATAAATAAATTGTATTTGCCGCTAATTTTATTTGCAGTCAACATTAAATCTAAATTAAATATTTTAGATAATATTATTTAATATAATATATTTAAAATAATATTATAATTTTTCACACGAATCTAACATAACTTAAATATTTTAAAGTATATTATTTATTGTAACAATTTAGAGATATTTATTTTTTCAAGTAATAATATTAATGTAATATATTTTTAAAATATATTTATTTATTCCACAAGAATCTGACATGAAATGTAAATATTTTGAAGTTAATATTATTTATGTAACATATTTAAGAATATTTTTATTTTTTCACAAGATATAATTTCAAGCAAAAATGAGATTTTTTTGTTATTTAAAATACAATTTGAATGCATAAATAAAATCCAACATCTAAAAACCCTGGAATAGCTCAATTCCACATATTAAACACTTTTTTTTTAATTATGTGAGATCTTGATTAAAATTAAGAGAAAAATGTTGTCATGGAAAAAGTTTTTCTGACTATAATTGAGGCAAGTTACACCCCTTAATAATAATACATTTCAATCAAGCAATTTATTTTTAAAAATATATAGGTAATGATATATATAATTTAAAAATATTGTAAATCAAATACCATATTTTGGAATAATATTTAAAATACAATAAATGAATAGATGGTTAGTAATGGGAAAAACAAAATTTGGTTAATTGGGATTTTAAAAAGATTTTAATTATTTATCTTAAAAATAAGAGATATATATATAACTATAGTTTTTTAAAAGTTAGGTATTTTTTAAGTTAAATAAATTTTTAAAACAAGTAGGTTGACCAACCACAATTTTTTTTTAAATTGCGCAAATATTAATTTATATTTTAAATTATAATTTGGAAACTTTGAAGTGGATTGAAACTTGTAGTTTCAATTCAACTTACAATTTCAATCCTTCCCCAAAGATATATTTTACAATTACATTTAAAATGCATAGTAACTAATTCTTTTAATATACGGTAATAGTGATTAGATAATTTCACTATTTTTTTTAACTAAGCTATAGAGAGTAACTAATATGTAGCACTTGTTATTGTTAGCATAAAATGAGAGTTTTTTTTTTTAATATTGGATAATATATATTATTAATGATAAATTATAAAATAGTTGGTAACATTACAAAATTTAGTGAGAATAGAGAGTATCTACTATGTAGCACTTGTTATTGCTAGAACAAAACGAGAAAGTTATTATTTTTTAAAATTTTGGATAATGTATATTATTAATGATAAATTATAAAATAGTTGGTAATCTTACAAAATTTAGTGAGAATAGAGTCTGCTACTTTCCTAAATATTATATTTTAATAATTTTGGATTTAATTATATATAAGACTAGTCTAACTAATAGAAGAAACAACCTTTTTTTGGCTTGAATCCCCCAATGCAATGAGAGAGGTTGTGATTCTTCTTATTTAAAATGTACTTTTGAATGCATAAGTGGATTCAACACCTTGAAAAACCCTTGAAGCACTTAAGCTTTGCAGATTAAACAACTCAAACTTATGAATTTTAAAAATCTCTAACGACTTTTGAGCAAAATTGAACACAAAAGTGCCTATAGGGTCATTTCATCTAATAATACTATATATATATATATATATATATTATATATATTATATATATATATTCAATAATATTTGACTATCTATATTTAACTTGTGACCTCTTATACAAAACACATGTTCTTAAATATGAGAGCAATCAAGTATATTATATATTTTATAATATTTTAAAAATAAAAATAATGCCTTATATATATATATATATATATATTATATATAATATATATATATATATATATATATAATCATTAATGTTTCATGTCTATTCAAAGGTGGTAAGTGCATGAGAGAGATTGTATGATCCGTAAGGTAATAGAGTAGCTTATTATGCTTCGGGTGGAAATGTCTCTAATAATCTTGTAGAGGCTTATTTGTTATGGAGGTTGAGGGTAATCAAAGCAATGACCAATCAACATAAACTTGGAGGAAACAAATTGAATTCCCTCATTTGTCAAATCAAGTGCTCTCTTCTTAAATTTGATATTAAATCCTAAATTTGATTGGGTCATATTTTACCATGATAAAAGAGAAAATATTGAATATTAACAAGAGCCATGTGGTGGCATGTCAATGTTTATGGAATTTTTTTCTTATTGTGGTAGATATTTTGCAACTACTATTATTTGTTTATGGTATTATGAGATGTTTTTTGTTTTTTGGTTAATTAACTAAACATATCATTCCAACTAAACAAACTAAATGCTACATGCACAATATTCATTTATGCTTAAAAATAGTGCTCTTGTTTTATAATACACATTCCAAAATAGTTTGATTGTGAAAATTAGATCTCTATCCTTAATTTTTTATATTAAAATATACCAAAAATCTATATTTTTTCCCAAGGAAAAAAAATCAATGTTCTATTTATAGACAAAATAAAATAGATTTGCTCAGATGTTGTTCAACATTTCAATGACATAATGCCCAAAAACAAAACCAACTAATTTTAGCTTTATACATGAAAATCAAGAAAACAAGGTAAGTGCCAAAACACCAAAAGCACATTTGCTAAGGCCACATATATAATATCTGTCTTTGATTTGTAGCCAAATTATCACCCAAGGAGTAGTAAGAAAAAACATCATAGCCCATCATCTTTCATACATTGTCATGTATCCTTATTTTGATTTGTTAGTGGATACCACCTATATATTCTCACTAAATAGTAAAACAAGTCAAAAAATAATATATCATATGTATGTGTTCTTCTAGAGAGAATGGACTTGATATATATTGCCTTATATACATAAAAAGTTCCAATAAACATAAAATATAAACAATCCATCAGTTTTTTGATGTCAAGAAAAAAAATAGTCATTCCTAGGGGCATAACTTGAGAAGATGAAGTTTATCTTCCTCGATCTTCCATTGACCTTGAGCCATTTCCATTCCTTCTTTTGAAAGTTTGTCTGCGTCTTTTTTCTCTTCCCTGTAGACATGTGAGAAAGAGATATGAGAGAATTGTTGTAATCTACATGTGATTTTATGATAGAGTGGAGACATAGAGTGATTTCTTAGTTTTGATTTTCCATTCATCCAATTTATGATTGTGAAAGAATCTCCATAAATGTTCACTTATGAAATATGAAGGCGCACAACCAATCACATAAGAAGTTTTAAAGCAAATAATTCATCATAGTTGTTAGTTTCCAAACCAATATTACATGAGAAGAAGTAGAAGTGTGTTTAAATGTGCCCTTTATCACCCCCCACTATAGGGGAGGATTGGGTAGCTCCATTGAAAAAATCCCACAACTTATCTTTTAAGATGATGGTGGGAGCATGTACCTTGTGACCTTGAGAAACAATATGTTTTGGAAGACAGTCATGTACAACCAAGCTAGAGAGGGCAACCCTCACATATGAATGTTCCTGATCATTAAAAATGACATCATTTCTATCTAACCAGATACCCCAATAGACCACCATGGCAAGGACTTAAAGCTTGCCATGTGCTTCTTTTTTATCCAGGTCGTTAAGCACTTATCAATTGAGTTGCCTATCCATAAGAGATCTTCCTTAGTTATTTTCTAGATGTCTTGCCATATATTTCTAGAGAAAGGACAAAGAATGAACATGTGTGGAATCAATTCAACCTCTTCTAGACATAGGGGGGTCACTTTTGTAAGACATCTAAGGTGGGGGCCTTTTTTCTTAAGAGTAACCATTTAAAGAGTTTTGACTTAGGCAGGAAACATAGTTTCCAATTTTTTGAGAAAAACTTGGAACTAAAAAATATACTAAATATATTTACATGCTTTATTAATATATTAATTATAACAAATTAAAAATAAGTTCTCTTTTGAAATATATATTTTTTTTTTAATATATTGAAAATAATTACATATATGTTTTATTAAAGTTTTAGTTTTAATGTAAAAAATGATTTAAATTTGAAATAAATAAATAAATAAATTTCAAAATATTAAAGAAAAAAAAATTCATCAATTTTCAAATAAAATTATTTTGTTTTTTCTTCTTGGTTCCTAATTATTTTGACATTTTATGTATTTATTAGAAAATAAGTTAATTATTGAGTTGACTGGATCCAAATACGATAAAAATAACCTTATGTGAAATAAAAATAACTTCAAACTAAAATAGTAAAAATAAAAATTATATTTTACGTTACTATTTTTATTAATTTTTGTTGGCTAGTTAAGTTAAACTTGACTTGGTCTGGGTGGTTTTTGAGCTCTAAGTTTGTGAGAACCCATGGTATTGACCCATGGTATTTATGTGGAATATAGCCTATTTAAAAGGGGGAAATCATAGCCCAGATCCATCTTAACTCAGAATTTACCAAAATCCTAGAGGGATCAAATCTCTTTTCACTTTAAAAGAGGTTCGCATCTCAAGAGATTTGATCCCTCTCCACACTCAAAATTAAAGTAGATCTAGACAAGTAATTAACGTAACAAAGAAAAATCGAATATGTATGAACGATTTTAGTAATTAGACAAAACATTAACACGATGATTCTTTAACCAATACATCTGTTATCAAAATCAAGTATCTAAATATCTCCATATAATAATAAATAAAACATATTAAATTATTTTATTAGTTCTTGATTTAAGGATTAGTGGATTTTTGGTCAAACATGTTGTTATATGAGTTCTTTCAAGTTTTTAAAATTATGTTAATTTTTTTACATAGTTTGGAAAAATTGTTTATTAGTTTAATTGTTTTAAGAGGATGGTAATGATAAATGGTTTATTATTATAATTTGTAAATTATAGTAATTTACTAGATGATGAGCTTGAAAGCCCTATTTTCATTTGTGTTTTTAGGGAATTTTTTTTTCTTCTTCTAGAAAGATAAAAACAAAATATTGCAAAAAATTGATTAATGTGACAATATTGTATCCATATTTTATCGAAAGAAAGAAGACATGTGAATTCTTAGAAATTGTTATGTTATGCACTGTTAGTCTATGGTGGAAGGTAAATATTTGGTTAGTTTCAACTCTATTGAGCTTTATGGTGGAAGGTAAATATTTGGTTAGTTTCAACTCTATTGAGCTTTATTCACTACAAATTCTTTGTGCTTGAGCCATTAAGTCATTAAATAATTTCAGTAGAATAAAGACCATTTTAGTGTTGTCAAGTCCATGAACTTACAAATCCATTTCACTTTTTTCCTAATAATATGTAGAATACGCCATTGTTTAGCCTACTATATAACTTATTTGAAAGTCTCCTTTTTCTCACTTCATTGAGGCATAAAAAATGGCTCCAAAGTTGGGGTTTTTTTAGTGGCTTTGAAGAATAATGTCATGGCCTCCAATTATCAAGGTTGCAAGGTTTTTTATGTCCTACTTAAATGCAAAGGTCATGGAATTGTTTGTCCTCCGTCCTGAAAAAAGTTTAGAGCTATGATGCAAATCCAACCATTCCGGTTGCTCTCAACACATATATTACCATAATGAGTGCCCACCTAGACAAGACCCAATCGTAGGTGAAGAAGAACATGGTAGCACACATCCTCACCAGGACCAACTTCATAGGCATCTTGGTGAGAAATGAGGTCTACTCGATAATGATAGATCATTAAAATAGAATTTGGTGGGTGCTATTAAAAAACATACATGGCCTTGGTGAGCCTTGACCTCGACAAGAGCATCAAGTGTCCATAACAAACTCTTTCAAGGTTTTTTGGTCATCCTTCCCACCATCAATGTGTACCCCTATGGCAAGTTGAGCAATGACAAAGAGCTCTTGAGATAACCTCCTCAAATTTAAGACAAAGAGAGATTTTTGAAATCACATCTACATTTTTATAACCCTATTGGTGTAGTGGCAATTTTAAAGGGGATGATTTAGGGGTGATTTCAAAGGACAAGTGGAAACAAACTCTTTCAAGGTTTCTGGGTCATCCTTCCCACTATCAATGTGTACCCCTATGGCAAGTTGAGCAATGACAAAGAGCTCTTGAGATAACCTCATCAAATTTAATGCAAAGAGAGATTTTTGAAATCACATCTACATTTGTATAACACTATTGGTGTAGTGACAATTTTAAAGGGGATGACATAAGAGCGATTTCAAAGGACAAGTGGTTGGAAAATGATTTCCCAAACTATTGATATTAGAAAGATGATTGGTTTTTGTATTGAAAGAATGCATGTCCCACCCCACTCCATTTCCATATGGTTTCACAAGAATAACTAAAATCTAGCTTAACAAATAATTTTATAAAAATAATAGTAGATAGGTTGCAGCATCATCATCCTACAATAAAGAAGTTGTGTAGTCTTTATTATACATACCTGCACATGCTTGAACTTAAAAAGCTACATATTCAAATAGAAAACATATAAACAAATAACACTTCGTATAATAAAACAACTATATTACATAACAATTTTTTTTATAAGTTAACCAATTTCAATAAAGACTATCTTAATAAATCAGTGTAAATATATGAATATAAAGAGTTTCCCAATGACTTCTCCCAATTTCATCCTCAAATATATGAATATATAGAGTTTACCGGTGACTTCTCCAATTTCATCCTCAACCACAATTTTACAAACCACAAATTTCTTAAATTAAGGGAGAAATACCCAAACGAATGTTTTTCATCATGCAGAAGGGAAAACAGCACCAAATACATGGATACATTAAAAGGCGGAGACATATGCACGAAGTCCGTGTTGCTAGAACAGCGGGAAGAGCTACATATCGGCCAATCGTCCGCTCCAATATATTCTCGCGTCTCACGAAAGAGACAGACGGACACAGGCGTCTGAGCTACGATAACAACGGTCATTGTCAAAAGAGGTGAGTTAAGGCCCAGGAATGTGACGAAGGCAAGCTGAAGAAGGGAAAACCAGAGGTAGGCTGGTAAGAATGCCGTCATCGCCGGGCCGAAAGGTAATTCCCCTGTGGCAAAATGGCCGCCTTGAGAAGGCCAAGTCACGCCAACAGCAGCAGCAGCGGAGATGGGGTTCGTTTTTTAACTATGCCTGCTTTTGTGTGGGCACTTTTGGCATCCTTTTCTCCGTCTTCTGTCTTGTGAAAGGAAAGCCTATTTACACCTTCAGATGCGGGAAAGTGGAAGACACGTTGAGAAGCATTCATCTCGGAGGTGGCAACGAGAGGTATGTCGGATGGGCTGGAGGATTAAATCATCAGACTGCTGGATTAGAGAGTCAGGATCGACCAAAGGTATTGGGCGTCGTTGGTATTCAGACGGGATTCGGTTCTTCTCAGCGCCGGAAAGCTTTGAGGGAAACCTGGCTACCGTCGGACCCAGATAGCCTCTTAAAGTCAGAATTTTATTTTCTTATCCAGTCATGTTTTTAAACTCTTCTTGAATCAAAATTGAAATTGATAGAAAAGTGAATTAAATCCGAAATTGGTCGAGGATAAAGAAAAGTATAAGTGGAGTTAATCAGGAATTTGATAAAAGAAGCTGGATTTTTAAGATCTTATTCTGTGATCGAGATTAAGAGGAAATGCGATTTGATTAAAGATAGATTCCTTTTTGAGGTTTTCATTATTGAAATTGATCTGCACCCTAGTCTATTTCTGTTTCTATGCTGAAGATGTTTTATGGGATGATGAATATTTCTGGCAAGATTGCAGTAGATCAAATCCTAAAGCAAGAAGAAATACTGCAAAAAGTAAACAAACACTCACGACAGAAATTCAAAGGAATCTTATACAAAAATCGGGGAAAGAGCACATAATGTGTTCCCTTCTGACTGTTGGCTGTCCAATTGAATAGAGCACCATAAAACACTTTGTTACTGCTTCCTCGGACACAGATATTAGCACGCTTCTCAAAGCCTTTTCTTTTCGAACTTGAACAGGGACATCCCTATGTTATATTTTAATGAAGATCACTGTTTAGTCTCGTTCCTTCCTCGTTTTCCAGCCACCCAAATCTCCCTTGTGCAAGGTCTGAGAGTCCCACTTAAAACAAGCTCAGTTACTTTTATAACTGCCTTTTACGTTTGTTTCTTGCAATACGTTTATTTTTTATTTCACTTCCAACATGTTCATGTTTAAGATGGATCGGGCCTTTTCTTTCCCAGGATGATAGATTTCGTCATCTTGCTCATGAGATGTTAAAATGCCATTTTGATTAATTCTGCCATATATCGTTTACTATTTTCGGTGGCATCGTTTTTTTTTCTCACTCGTCAGAACTTTAGCATACCTTCGCTTGGTGCTAAGTTAAAATTTACTTTATTGGTCCGCACCACATTCATGAATGGTGGACAAGACGTCCATAAGATTTGAACCTGTCTCATCATAGTAAGCAGCTTTCCTACTTACTATTCAAGTTTCAAGTGTTCAGGAGGCTTGCAGATACTTGGAATCAACTTTGAAACAAGAAGTAACATGACTTTGACATCTTCTTCCCCATCCAACATGTATGGTTCAAACAACTTAAGCTGGTCCAGTTTAAAGAGCTAGATGGATTTCCAAACATTGTTGTAATCCAACAATCCAACATCAAGACATTTTCATCAATCTTCTCTACAATTTGGAATGACCCAATGACCCATATTTTAAAGGTTTCATCTTCAATTATGCTCCTGAACCTCTCAATCACCAAGCATAGTTGAACTTTATCCCCGACTTTAAAAGCATTGTCAGTACGATGCTTTTCACGTTTTATTTTATGCTTCTTTTGGGTCCTTCCTAGATTTTCTTATATGTGTCTTTGTACTTCTTACATGTTCTCTTTGTATTTTAGAGATTTCTATTGAGTAGTATTTCCTTATTGACTGTTCGGCATAGGAACTTTCGTTGCCAACTCTAGAGGAGAGTAGGGCTGAAAACAAAGATACGATTCAAATGGAGAGACAAAAATGGATTTACGGACAATATTATTATAACTATGTTGAATATATGATAGGTTTTTAGTGAGTTTTTCAAATTTTTATATTGGAAAGCCATCTTTTTCTTCATCCTCAACCGATTACTTTGTATTCCATAAGTGACTCAAAAATTTGCTCTCTTTTAGTTGAAATAACAGGCAAAGGTAAGCTGAAATTTACCCACAAATGATTTAAGAACCTTCCAGCTTGTAGTTTTGCTGAAAGAATTTACTGTGACCAAGATGAACTGTTATTGCTTGTTCTTGTTGGCAGACCATAGAGGAAGTCCATGAAAATCAATTGCCATAGGCTACTAGACATTAGCGAAGGCAGCTAAACATGTTCTTAGCTGGTTTTGAATTCAACATAAAACATATCCCTTACATAAGACATATCCCTCCACAAATCTTTACACATCTGCCACCTTCATGGTTCAATAAAAATGCCAATGAAAAATTGCCAATATTTCTTCACTCTGAAGTGCGTGCATGACTATTGTAGAGCCACTAGCTTCTTTTGGCATTTGAAGTCAATGTTCTAACGATAAACTAAAACCATTCAACTTATATAAAAGACCTTCTTAGATATGTGTTAATTTTAGATAACAATGGTATGTTCTATGCTTGCAACAATTACTTCAATGTCCTTTAGTTAGCCCAATGACAATTTCCAATTTATTTTCCAATAGCAATCACATTAATCATTAATCACACTGACAATAATTCTAGATAGAACATAAACAATAAATGCAGAAGACAAGCCAAGACAAGAGAACACCAGTGTTTGGCGAATGCCAGGGAAAAACCCCAAGATGGGCAAAACCATTTGATCAATTCTTCTTATTATTATATCAAATGTTCAACAAAGAAAGAGTACAATAATATAAAGTCAAAGGCAAAATTGACTTGCCAAATCACTGTCCAAAACTGTTAAAATTGGAAACTAGGGCCAAACTCCATGTGGATGATCTTATTATGGCAGTGGATATTTTTCTTGGATCCCTCTCATCGAGAGGTGTAGGATTGATCTAAAGATCATCCGATTCCGATAAGCATTCATGAAGTTATGAATTTATTTGTGTTATAAGACAATTTGTCAAGGTTGGCCAGCAACCAAATAAACCCCACATGTGCTCAACATTTTAGTATAAAAGGAGATGACTTGAGAGTCATTTCACACACAGTCCTCCCTGATTTCTCTCCACTTGTCTTGGGTTTTAGTGTGAGAGAAATCTAGGAGGAAGTAGCCCTAAGACGTTGGAGGAAAGGAGGTTGCCCTAGCCGCAACAAAGAAGACAGGCCAGCGAAGCCATGGAAGGAACCTCTACGCTGCCCTAATGCTGACCTAAAGAAGCCCTAACCGCAGTCCCAAGGAAGCCCTAGCTGTAGTCTTAAGGATGCCCTAGCCGCAGTCCAATCAAGTGCAACGCATACCTTGGAGAGCAGCTCGTTGGAAAGGAGAAGAAGTTTGTTTTGAGCTGCAGCAAGAGAGGCAAGACCAACGAAGAATTCAGGGACTGTTTGGCCGTAGCAAAAGGAGGAAGGCCGAAGTTGTTGGTGAGGGCTAGACTGCCCAGAAATTGCAGCATAGGGTCTCCTCCCCTCCTAGAAGGGCAGCCGCAGTAAAGGAGGGCACTTCTGGGCAGATTGAAGGGTTGTTAGGGACTATGTTTGAATACCCTAATCAGTCCCGAATTGCAGCAGTCAATGGACCCTAGAAGAATGAGCTGTAGCATGCATTTTAGGTTCTTGGTGTGTGTGCAACAAAGGTCTGTGGTAGGCCACAGGCCTAGCCACTCCTAAACAGGCCAACATGGAAGTGTTAGGGGCTGCCATATGCCCAGAACAGCAGCATGAGGAGGCAGCCATGTTCAAGGTATGTTTTGGGAATGATTGTTGGGTTGCTGTAGGTTAATGGAATAGCAAGAAATCATAGGTACAACAGTGCTAAACATTGGGACAGCATGTGCTGAACATTGGGACAGCATGTGTGACAGCAAGGTACAACAGTGATAAACATTGGGACAGCATGTGCTGAACATTGGGACAGCATGTGTGACAGCAAGGTACAACAGTGCTAAACATTGGGGCAGCATGTGTGACAGCAAGGTACAACAGTGCTAAACATTGGGGCATGTGTGACAACAAGGTACAACAGTGCTAAACATTGGGGCATGTGTGACAACAAGGTACAACAGTGCTAAACATTGGGACAACATGTGTGACAGCATGGTGCAACAATGGCACATGGGACAGCAAGTACATGATGCAGTACAGTGATGGGTACAGTCATGATTAGTGAAGCATGATGAAATGTAGCATAGTGATGGGTGCAGCATGGTGCAGCACAGTGAGGTGCAGCATAATGTTGAGGAGCAACACAATGAGTGTTGCAACATGGTGATGAAGTCACCTGGGAGAATCAGTTGAAGCATCATGTCTTCAACTAAGTTCAACTACCTCATGTATCATCTACTTAGAGATGATCTATGCTCTTATTTGTTTAAGTCAAAGTGTTGACTTCTGTTGTGTATGTACTATCTCTCTCTCTCTCTTTTGAACTATTGAAGAACATATAAGAAGAATTGATCAAGAGTTTCCCCACATTGGGGTTTGTCCCTGGCTAACGCCACATCTTGTGTCCTCTTGTCTTGGCGTGTCTTCTGCGATTTATGTTTATGTTCTATCTGCAATTTACTATTATGCTAATGTGATTGCTAATCTGGAAAAGATATTGAGCTAACTGTGAAAATTGAAATAAAATGCTCTAAGCATAGAACATACCTAAAATTAACATGGTATCAGAGGTGAGGCGAAGACAAAGCCCAAGCAAGAGTGAAAGAGCAATCACCGAAGACAGTTGGGAAATGACAAAAGGATAAATGGATCCCTCATCCCTCTTCAAATTCACCGAGGGTGAAGTCAAAGCAGAGAATATTATTAGAATGGCGCAACGAAAGCTTCTGATGGCCTACCTAAGGATCACTTCAATGGGAAGTCTTGATCTAAGGTGGAAGGAAAGGCAGATGCCTTGTTTGTAATAAGTTCGGCCATTATGCGAAGGAGTGTTCGAGGTAGGGACACATCACTTGATGATGATAACAATCATTCCAGGGACATCTTCAATGATCGGAGGAATGACAGGTAAAACAGATCATCAAGGAAACGACCAACTCTTCAAAGAAAGCAAGGAACCCCAGATATGAAGAATCAAATGTTGTTTCTAATAAGATAAAGAAGCGTTATCTTGTACTGGCCCTCTCCTTCAGCCTCTTTGAGAATCTAGCTTATTGATTGTAGTGTTTCAAGGCACTTCATCAGATAGAATGGTACTCTCTCTAATTTGGTAGAGATGGAAACAATCGTGGGATTATACTTGGAGTCAATGCCACCTATCCCGGAAAGGGTGTAGGGAATGTTACCCCTCAAGTGAATGAGGGTAGCTCGATTCATATACAAGAATCTCTTTTATGTACTTGATCACAAGAAGTACCTGGTGTCCATTTCGGCAATAGAAGTCAAAGGTTACAGGGTGGCATTCATCGATGGAAAGGTATGTGTTTGAAAATAGATTTTTCAAAGATGCTTTTACTCATGGGTTCAGGGTTGGCAATTTGTATCAAGTTGCAGGATGATCCATTGGGGATCATGTCAATTGACATATCTCATCTATAGCATCGGAGGTCTACTTATTATAGGACCCTACCCGATGTGAGTCAGATGGTGACTGGGATGCCTGAATTCGAAAAGAGCATGAAGGTACATTTTTGAGATGTACCAAAGGAAAATCTTACAAGCGGACCATTCCCCTCATGTAGCAGGTCCATAGGTTTGGAACAACCCAAGGGGTTTGAGATTCATGATCGGGAATCTCATGTAGGTAGGTGGAAGAAAGCTCTCTATGGCTTGAAGCAAAACACTCCAGGCTTAATATGAGAGGATTGATAGATGTCTGATGAAGCTGAGATTCACTAGGAGTGACGCCAATTCAAACCATTGCTTAAACGTTGTGGATGATAGATCTCTCATACTAGCATCTCATGAGGATGACCTCTTTTTGACAGGTGCAGACCCTCTCATTTGCAAAAGTAAGAGGGAGTTGGATTCCGGATTTGGAATGGTGAATTGCAAGCCTGTGACTACCTCGATGGAGCTTAACTTTCAGAAGTTATGTGGTAGTAATGCCAGACCAGATTTGGGAAATGCCTCTGAGTTTCATAAAACTCATTCGCGTTGATGTTCTTGGTGAAATTCCGTTCGGACATATGTTTTGCAGTTAACATGATGAGCTCGTATATGATTGAGCCTCTATGGATTAGTGCCAAGAATATTCTTAGATATCTTCGGGGCACAATCTCTCATGGAATGAGATACATTGTTGGAAATATGAAGCTGCATGATTATTCGAATGCTGATTGGGCAGGCAATGTGGAGGATCTCAAGAGCACTTCTTAACTTGATATCCTGGATGAGCAGGAAGCAGAAGACGGTTGTTTTGAGCAACACTGAGACCGAATACATAGCTACGTTGATGAGCAAGGAGGATCCATCGCATTGAGACTGATGTACAGGTCGCAGACATTCTGTCAAAGCCTCGGGGAAAGGTCAAATTTGTGACTTTCTCGAACGACTTGGAGTTGTTGAGAGACGCTCTTATGAGGGTCCTGCATGATGCATGCGTTGAGCTCTCGGAGCTCCGGGGGGGCTTGGGGTACCTCTTGGAGCGACAAGTGACCATAAAGCGACTCACCCTCCCCTAATGGTGCGCTGTGTACAGGGTGAATGGCTCAGCCTTCCCCTGTGATACCCTGTGGCGACTTAGGGATAGGATGAGTGGTTCTCCTGTCGAGGCATCCTACCCATGTAGTCTGGGACTCATGGGAAGTACCTCTCATCTGGCCAATGAGTAGGGAAATGGGGTTAGGGACCATAGTAGTACTATCGATGGATGCATTTGTATCTAACGTACTCCTTATGCTAGGATGACCTCCATTGATCTGGGATCAGTATGAGTGGTTTGAGACACTCTCTTTTGATATTGATTTGGGATCATTTGGAACTGACTTTGAGTCAGTAAGAGTGATATGACTCACTCTCTTGGAACTGATCTAGGATCAGTAAGAGTGGTATGACACACTCTCTTCATATGGAACTGACTTTGGGTCAGTAGGCAATGGTATGAGACATTCACGATCAATTCTTCTTCTTCATGGTTCAGCAAAGCAGAGTAGAGCATAGCAGTGCAGGGCATTGATGGCAGAGATAGTACAGTCAGACAGATGGATCAGCAGATGGAGTTCTCCCTAGTTGATAGGGAGTGTTAAAATTGGCAACTAGGGCCAAACTCCATGTGGGTCATCTTATTTGTGGCAGCTGATATTTTTCTTGGATCCCTCTCATCGAGAGGTGTAGGATTGATCTAAAGATCATCTGATTCCGATAAGTATTCATGGAGTTATGAATTTATTTGTGTTATAAGACAATTTGTCAACGTTGGCCAGCAACCAAATAAACCCCACATGTGCTCAATGTTTTAGTATAAAAGGAGATGACTTGAGAGTCATTTCACACACAATTCTCTCTTGATTTCTCTCCACTTGTCTTGGGTTTTAGTGTGAGAGAAATCTAGGAGGAAGTAGCCCTAAGACGTTGGACGAAAGGAGGCTACCCTAGTCGCAACAAAGAAGACAGGTCAACAAAGCCATGGAAGGAACCTCTACGCTGCCCTAACGCTGACCTAAAGAAGCCCTAACCGCAGTCCCAAGGAAGCCCTGGTTGCAGTCCTGAGGATGTCCTAGCCACAGCCCTAAGGATGCCTTAGACACAATCCAATCAAGTGCAACACATACCTTGGAGAGTAGCTCATTGGAAAGGAGAAGAAGTTTGTTTTGGGCCGCAGCAAGAGAGGCAAGACCAACAAAGAATTCAAGGACTGTTTGGCTGCAACAAAAGGAGGAAGGCCGAAGTTGTTGGTGAGGGCTAGACTTCTCAGAAATTGCAGCGTAGGGTCTCCTCCCCTCCTAGAAGGCAAATCCCAGTAAAGGAGGGCACTTCTGCGCAGATTGAAGGGTTGTTAGGGACTATGTTTCATTACCCTAATCAGTGTCAAATTGCAGCAGTCAAAGGACCTTAGAATAGTGAGTTGTAGCATGCATTTTAGGTGCTTGGTGTGTGTGCAGCAAAGGTTTGTGGTAGGCCATAGGCCTAGCCACTCCTAAACAGGCCAACATGGAAGTGTTAGGGGCTGCCATATACCTAGAACAACAACATGAGGAGGCAACCATGTTCAAGGTATGTTTTGGGAATGATTGTTGGGTTGCTGTAGGTTAATGAGACAACAAGGAATCATAGGTACAACAGTGCTAAACATTGGGACAACATGTGCTGAACATTGGGATAACATGTGTGACAACGAGGTACAACAGTGATAAACATTGGGACAACATGTGTAAACATTGGGCAACATGTCCTGAACGTTGGGGCAGTATGTGTGACAACAAGGTACAACAATGCTAAACATTGGGACAACAGTGATGAACATTGGGACAGCATGTGTGAACATTGGGACAACATGTGTGACAACAAGGTACAACAATGCTAAACATTGGGACAAGCAGTGTGACAGCATGGTGTAGCAATGGCACACATGGGACAACAAGTACATGATGCAGTACAGTGATGGGTATAGTCATGATTAGTGAAGCAGGATGAGATGCAACATAGTGATGGGTGTAGTGTGGTGCAACATAGTGAGCTGTAGCATGATGATGAGGAGCAACACAATGATTGGTGCACCATGGTGATGGAGTCACCTGGGAGAATCAGTTGAAGCAACATGTCTTCAACTGAGTTCAACTACCTCATGTATCATCTACTTAGAGATGATCTATGCTCTTATTTAGATAAGTCAAAGTGTTGATTTCTGTTGTATATGTATTATCTCTCTCTCTCTGCTGAACTATTGAAGAACATATAAGAAGAATTGATCAAGGGTTTCCACACATTGGGGTTTGTCCCTGGCTAACGCCACATCTTGTGTCCTCTTGTCTTGGCTCATCTTCTGCGATTTACGTTTATGTTCTATCTGCAATTTACTATTACGCTAATGTGATTGCTAATCTGGAAAAGATATTGAGCTAACTGTGAAAATTGAAATAAATTGCTCTAAGCATAGAACATACCTAAAATTAACAAAAACAACCCTGTCAGATCTGCAATTCTGCCCTCAGTCAACAGTAGTCAAATCAGCCCTAACCAGAAAGTCAATATTAATCAAAGTCTAGTCAACTACCCCAAAACAACTCGGTCAATGGAGAGAGGAATTCGACCTCTCTTGCTAGTCAAAGTCAACCCAAATAGTCAATGTATCAACAGTCAAATTCAGTGAACCTGTGGTCAAATTTGGGTCAAACATGCCTTGGTCAATGCAGGTCAAAGTGCTTCTTTTGCCTCGATTTTTGTGCCAATAAATGCGGCTTGTTTAGACAGATTCTCCCAAAAAATCAAAGTCAAAAGCTGCCCAGAAAGTCAAAGTCAACGTTGATAAAACCTTGATCAAATTGCATAAAAACTTCAGATTTTTGGCCCTGTAATTTTCGTCCTCCTTTCTGCTACATGTGTGAGGAAATCAACTGCCCAATGAGGTGTACGAACCAATCATATGAGGAGAGAGAAGAATGTGTGAGTTGATGAGGTGCCAAATAAGGTTGGAGGTCTCTCTTATATATACAAGTCGTTGAGGGTCAAAAGAGATGTTTATTGGGCTTCATGAGCCTACATGATGATGTGGCCGACCTTGACAATTTGCACATGTGTGGGCTTCACTTCAAAAACACATTTCTTCTTGTCCGATTTGGGTGATATTTAGGTTGATTTTGTTCCTCTCGAAAAGATGAATTCAATGCAATAAATATCTCCATCAAATGAGCTATCCAAAGTGGAATTTGGCCCTAGTTGCCATTTTTAACACTCCCTCTCAACTAGGGAGAATTCCACCTGCGATAAGCTGATCATCATGCCATCATGTGATCATGTACCATCTCTGCATCTCGTCTCAACTCTGTTGAACACTGATATAGATAATGAAGAAGAATTGATCGAGAGTGAGTCACAAGACCTTGCCACTCCTCCACTAACAAATGTCAGTCCACATACCCAGGGGTGGAACCCTAATCGGACTTGATCCCAGATCGAAGTTGTTGAACACCATGCATCCTAGACATAGGGAGTATGACAGTACACGATGCATCCATCTGTAGTGCTATGGTCCTTCACTTTTCCCAACTCATTGGCCAGATGAGAGGTACTTCCCATGAGTCCCAGACTACATGGGTAGGATGTATGCTAGGGCATCCGCAGGAGAAGGTGAACCACTCATCCTGCTCATATGCCATAGGAGAAGGTGAACCACTCATCCTATGCATATATCATCAGCTATAGGGGAAGGTGAACCACTCACCCTATGGTCGCATATATCATCATGGGGTATCATAGGGGAAGGTGAATTGCTCACCCTATACACAACGTACCTATAGGGGAAGGTGAACCACTCACCCTATGGTCGCTCATAGCTCCAAGAAGTACCCCAGGCCCTCAGGAGCTTCTAGAGTTCAATGTCCAACTCAAGCGGGACCCTCATGGGAGGGCCCTTCCACGACTCCAAGTCTCTTTCGGAAGGCTAAGAATTTGACCTTCCCCAAGGGCTTCGTGAGGATGTCAACAATATGCTGATCAGTCCTGATGTGTTGGAGCCTTATTGCTCCTTGTTGTACGGTTGTACCATATCCTAGATAAAGTGGTACTAATATCAATATGCTTGGAGCAGTAGTGGAACATAGGATTCTCTAAAAGGCGAATCCCACTTTGGTTATTGCAATAGATCACGGTGGTATCTAGCACGTGCTCAAATAGCTCACTGAAGAGCTTCCTCAACCAAACAACTTCACAACAGCCCATACTAGCAACAATATATTTAGCTTCCGCAATGCTTAGAGCAACTGACTTTTACTTCCTAATCATCCAAGAAATTGGAGTAGATCCCAAATAGAAGCAATATCTTGGCATGCTCTTTCTATCCACCACACTGCCAGCCTAGTTAGCATCAAAATATCCATGTAGCCTCAAATTCCCAGCAGTGTATTTCGGTCCATAGTTGATAGTGCCACGAAGATATCTTAAGAGATTCTTTGCAGCAACCCAATGTATGTGATGAGGCTCAACCATAAATTGACTCAAAGTACTTACAATGAAGCATATGTGCGGACGAGAGTTTACCAAGAACATTAGGGCCCCCACAAGTCGTCTATACTCAGAAGGGTTTGCCAATTCGGGCCCAACAACACTTCCACATAGCTTCTTGAAGTTGAGTTCCATCGGAGTAGACACAAACTTGCATTCCACCATCCCACATCTCTCTAGCAGCTTCACAATTTATTTTCCTTGAGAAAGGAAAATCGCGCCTGGCTTTTGCTAGAACTCCAGGCCTAGGAAGTAATGCATCAGTTCTAAGTCCTTCATCTCAAACTCGGAAATCAACTCCCTCTTGCATTGATAAATGAGAGGGTCTGCACATGTTAAAAAAGAGATCATCAACATAAAGGACCAAAATAAGAGGCATGTCATTTTCAACCTTGAAGTATAGGTTTGGATCAACATAGCTCCTCGTAAATCCCAGTTTCATAAGATAGCTATCAATCCTCTTGTACCAAGCCCTAGGGGCTTGCTTCAATGCATAGAGGGCTTTCTTTAGCCGAAAGACACGTGTCCTTATATCTTGTACTTCAAACCCTCGCGGTTGTTCCGAGTAGACTTCCTTCTTAAGCAAGCCATGCAAGAAAGCAGTGTTAACGCCCATCTGATGTAGGCTCCATCCTTGATTGCTAGCGAGAGCAATAATATATCAAATAGTGGTATATCGAGCAACTGGTAAAAATATTTCGTCATAGTCCACTCCTTCCTTTTGAGAGAAGCCACAAGCAACGAACTTGGCCTTGAATTTTTCAGCACTTCCATTAGCTCCATGTTTAATTTTGTAAAGCCATTTTGAGGTGATCACAGACTTGTCCTCAGGTCTAGGCACTGCGTCCCAGACATCATTCTTCATGATAGACTCATATTTGTCATTCATCGTATCCTTCCATACTTGGTGTTTTACGACTTCTTTGAACGTACATGGTTCAACTTGAACAATAGTACTCATAGCAACCAAGTACCCTTGATACTTGTTCGGATTCTTACTTTCGCGAAATGTCCCTCTTGGAGCAATATGTCTTTTAGCATCTTCAAGAGTATCTTTGAGCCATAGTGGTTGTTTCCTTGAGGTAGAGGGATCACTAGGAGGTGGATCAATAGGATTTATCAGGTCTTCAACATCGGGCATAAGCTCATTCAACAGGGGTTCATCCTGTTTTTCGGTTGCGTCCTTATTGTCCTTCCTTGAGATGGGGAGATCTTTGGCTCCCAAGGGCAGTGCCTTCATCAAAGGTAACATCACAAATTACTTCCACATCTCTTTGACCAGGTACATAGTGTCTATATGCCTTTGAATTTTCATTGTAGCCAACGAATATACCTTTCTTCCCGGAGGCTTCTAACTTATTCCTTTTCTTTTTAGGCACATGAAAGTATACTGGACAACCAAATATCTAAAAATGAGAAACATTAGGTTTCTTACCAGTGAAGACTTTCTCGGGTGTCTAGAAATCCAAAGCTTGATGCGGTCTCCTATTTTGAACATATACGACAGTGTTGGTAGCTTCTCCCCACAAAAATTTTGGTAGACCTTGATCATAGACCATGGCATGGGTTGCTTCCATAATTGTTCGATTCTTCCTTTCAACAACACCATTTTGCTCAGAAGTGTATGGAACAATTGTCTCCCTCTTAATGCCAACCTCTCTGCAAAAATCATTGAATTCATTTGATTCATATTCGATTCCATTGTCGGTCCTCAATGTCTTGATCTTCTTCCCTGTTTGATTTTCTACCAATGCCTTGAAAGAACGAAACCATTTGAACACTTCATCCTTCCTCTTCAAGAAATAGATCCATGTTTTGCGTGAAAAGTCATCCACAAAGATTGCATAGTATATGTATCCTCCCAATGAGGTTATGGGCAGGGCACCAAATAGGTCAAAATGGACCAATTGAAGAATATCAGTCGTCTTTCTTTCACTAGAAGGGAATGGCCCCTTTGTATGTTTCCCAACTGCACAACCCTGACAAACTCCTTCATGGTTCATATTAAAGTCGGGCATCCCTGTGACCATAATTCACATTGAAGAGAAGTATCCCTCTCCAAAGCTTCCAAAGGACTTCCACCAACTTGCTAGAGACCATCAACCCTAAATCCAAGACTAAATGCATCTTTAGGGTTTCTTCGCCAATACATACCTTTCCATCAACGAATGCTACCTTGAAGCCTTTGTCTTCCATTGCAGAGATAGATACCAGGTTGTTCTTCAAATTGGGCACAGACAACACATCTTGCAGATGAATAGTTTGACTATGATTCAAGTGAAGAGTGTCAGTACCTATCCCTTTCACGGGGTAGGCGGCATCTCTAAATTAGTCTTCTTCTCAACAAAATTTGAGAGGGCCTCCTTGTATCCAGTAAAGTGCCTTGAGGTTTCACTATCAATCAACCAATGATCCAAAGTATCTGGAGGAGTGGCAATAGATAGACAAGAAATAAGATAGAATTCATCTTGTTTTTCTACAACATTACTTTCATCATACCTGACATTTATTGTCCTTTTGGGAGGTCGACCATCTTCATTTCGAGCAGTGGGAGCATTCCTCTTTCCTTTGTTATTGAACCTGTTGTTCCTTTGATTGCCATTTCTTCTGAAATTGTTGTTGTTGTTGTTGTCATCATCCCTTGGAGGATTATTCTTGTGAGGGCACTCTCTAGCATAATGGCCGAATTTGTTACAATTGTAGAATCTTCCTTTTCTTCCTTCTTTGAATCCCTTCTTAGATCCTTGACCCTGTTTTCTTGGACCAACATTATTCTTCCTTTTCGCATGAGCGGAGTGTTGAAAAGTGAAACTAGGTTTGCCCTTCATAATGACATGCAATTGTGATTTTATGTAAAGAGATGTAAAGAAGAAAAATAAAATATTGCAATGCTTGCATCATGGTTATCATGAGCAAGAGATTTTATTTTTGAGTCAAGGCTCCCATTGAGAGCCTTTAGGAATTATTGTCATATAGTCATAAAATAAGAGAGTCATTGTCATGTAATGAAGTCATGTTACACATTATAAAGAGTCAAACTTGTCTATGCAAAGTATTTCTCCAAGACTTTGTCACTTGTCCTCTTCAAGTCGACCTACAACGAATAAAGAACTTGCTAGATGATGTCGGCCTTCCTCCTTGTGATCATGTCGGCCTAAAAACATGAGACAATGTGTATATATAGCCACACTCGGCCTCACTTAGAGGCAAGCAATTCGGTAAAGAGAAGTGCGAAGAAGAGCCTACAAGCAGAAGTGCGAAGCAAAGGACTACAAGCAAAATTGCGAAGAAGGGCTAGCGAAGGAAGGATTCTTCTGGGGTTTTTGTCTTGTTGGGTCATATACTCTCCCACTTGCGAAAGAAGGACCAAAGGCATCAATAGAAGATCGAAGTAGAACTTGTTTAAAGTGACCTTGTTTGGGCATAGATCTCGCAATAAGGAAGCTGAGGAGAAACACTATTATAGGGTTTTTGATGTAGGGCTAACCTAGGAGACCGAGTTTCTCTGGGTAAGCCGAGAAGAGCAGTAGAGACTGAGATTCTCTAGAGGAAGCCGAGAAGAGTAGTTCAAGAGAAGAAGGAAGGCAAGAGAAGGAAGAGACAAAAAATCGAGGGTTAGTGACAAGGGTTTTGGAGGATTCTAAGAGTCAAGGGTCTTGGAGGATTCTAAGAGTTGAGGGTCTTTTGTTGAAATTTGGTACTGGAGGACAGGTGGTTCCCTTAGGCTTTGATCTTTGGCCTAGGGAAAAGTGTCCAAAAGATTTTAATTTTTCTCCTAAAGTGACTTTATAATTTTTATAAAGTTAAAATCTAATTTAAAAGTGACTTTAAGTGATAAAGTTACTAAAGTCTAATTTTAAAGTGACTTTTATAAAGTCAATGAAAAATTAGAAAGGAAAAAGTGACTTTGGAAATAAATGACTAAGTGGGTCTTTATTAAAGTGGGTGAATTAAAAAATAGAAAGTGAGATTTAAATGTGCATTTAATCTCAGCCATTGATCTAAATCTATTTCAGCCATTGGATTTAGAGATCACCCAAAAGTCACTTGGATCACCCAAAAATCAATTGGAGTTATATTAAAGGAGGAAAAGGAGGAAAAGATCATTCATTCTTTCATGAGCAGATTGGGAGAAGGAGAGCAAGAGAGCAAGGGAGATTTCTGGACAAGAAAGAGAAAGAGGCAGCAGTTTGGCACACATACCAGGCAGCTCTTCAGCAAAATCAGAACAGCAGAAAGACAAGTTTCCAGGTGGTCCGCTGGGCTGAAAACAGATAAGTTTGCTTGCTGAAAAAATTATTTTGCTGTAATTTTTTGCTGAAATTTTCTTGTTGTAAAAAGACATTTTCAGAAATAAAGAAGAGCTCTCAAACTGGTTTTCCCCAAGAGTTGTAGGGGGTTTTTCCAGGGTCACGTTGACCAAAAATATCAGTGTTTTAATGTGTTTTTATGGCT